>BPLS01000511.1:363572-398764 GCA_019656275.1 Rhododendron kiyosumense | reverse complement strand
AAGCTTGACCAGCCAAAGATCAAGACCGATTGGCTGGAATCTTTTGACCAGGGAGGCTTGGAGCAGCTTTTCTGTCAGTTCTCTCAAGTGGGTTTGGCTGAGGAAGCTGAAGTGTTCATGTAACGACCCTGATTTTTGGTCGTTAAAAATTTCGTTAAATATTTGAATTTTATTACTTGGTTTTACTTTTAATTTCCAAAGTTTGTCAAAATTACGTTTTTGCCCCTTGAAAAATTATTTCTTGCACTTTAATCCATTTGGCAAGCTTAGTTAATTTCTAATCGACGTGTTAGAGAAACCGAGCTAGCAAGCCACCAAATTGCTTTTGCCTAAACCGCAAAATGACCGTTTTGCCCCCCTTGAGCCTTTTGAACATTTTGAACCTTTTGAACCTAGACTAAGAATTTTAATATTCTTTTTCTTTTAATCAAATTGGTTATTTTCTTTGTCCATTGGACAATAAATGTTAGGGAAACTATTGTCCATTGGATAATAGAAACCCCATTTGTTTATATTAAAAGTCTACTTTATTAAAGTGCTATGAATAGTAAAAAGTAACTTTTTGATTACTTTTTGATTACTTTATTGTACTTTTTGATTACTTTATTGTTTAATCTCCCTAGCAACTACTATCCATTGGATAATAAAAGTTAGGGTGGTTATTATCCATTGGGTAAAAGGTTCATCTTTCAACAAAGTACATGGGTTGATTAATTTAATATTTCTTTTAAACCCCATGTGCCAAAGTACCAATTATTTTAAAATAAAAGTTGCCAAGTCACTATTGTCCATTGGACAATAGAAGTTAGGGGATTTATTACCCAATGGGTAATAGGTTGTTCTTCCACCCTAGCACATGGGAGACTTAAATATTAGCTTTGTACACATGTGCCTATTGATTTGTTTTAATGGGAAATCTTCCTTGATCTTTTGTACAAAAGTACATTTGTTTATTTCATTGTATGCATATATATATATATATATGTGTGTGTATGTACTTGGGAGAGAGAGAGAGAGAGAGAGAGAGAGAGAGAGGAAGGAGGAAAGGAGGGATTTGATTGGTACTTGCTTGATCTTCAAATCCATGAGATTTATATATCTTCCTAGCCTAGACTTAACTCCATTGTACCCTTGTGTACACCTTGCAATGGTTTGGACCCTTAGATCTTGTACCAATATTTTCTTGCCCACCAAGGATCCATCCTAGCCATCCAATTGATCCAAGATCAATCTTGGTACAAAAGTAGCCTTACAAGTCTAGGATTCTTCCTTGATTTATGCTTAAAAGTGGGATTTGATTAGATATACTTCTTGGACACCTAGCAAGCTTCTTAACCCTTGGATCATGTACCATTTCCATCTCAACCATCCAATTGATCCAAGAATCACCAAGGTACAAGAATAGCCTTACAAGCTAGGATTTTCCATTGATTTTCCATTGATATTTCCATTTAAGTTGGAATTTTCCTAACCCTTGGATTGTGTACCAATCTAATCTCATCCTTCCATTTAATCCAAGAATATCTCCAAGGTACACCATAGCCTTACAAGTCTAGGATTTTTCCTTTGATCTTCCTTGATCTCATGACAAGTGTCAAGGTGAGGCTTAGAGTGAGAGAGAGGAGAAGGCCAAGCCCTTTGCCTATAAATAGAAGGCCATTCCAAGCCTTTGAACACACACCTCAAAGCATAGCTCTTCCTTCTCTCTAGAAAACCATTTTCTGTTTTCTGGGCAGCCACTGTCCCGTCCGAAAATCCCCTGTTTTCTCCTGTCTAGAGTAGTTTTTAGGAACAACTTCCTTCTGGAAAGTTGTAGAGCACTTCAAAACCTTGAAGTTAGGCTCAAGAATCACCCCAATCGGTTAAGAAATGACCCAGATATTGCCATCCGAAGTTCAGTGAAATTTCTGGAAATTTCTTTTCTGGACAGCTTACTGTCCATTGTTTTTTCCCATTTTTCTCCAACCTAGGTTCGTTTCTAGGATTAACTTTCTTCTCGAGAGTTGTAGAGGGTTTAGAGAGCTTCGTTCTAGACCCAAGAACGACTCTATTCGGCCAAAGATTGACCGAGTTATTGCCGTCCGAAGTTCGGTCCAGATTCGGGGGAAATTTCCACCTAGCTATTTCGGCCCCGACTAGTTTCGGATCAAGGTAGTTTAATCTTACTCTTTTAACTCTAGTATCGTTTCAAAAACAAATGTTCTTTTAAACTTTCCAAAAAGAAAGAAGTTTGAATTTCAAGAAAGATTAAATTCGCATTTGAATGTAAGTATTTGTATTTTGATCTTGAAATTGATTATGAGCATGCTTATGTGAATTGTTTGTATTACTTGTGCCGTTAAGCTTTAAGCTTTGATTTGAACATAGAGTTGGATGATCTTGTTGGATTACGATGAATGATTTGTTGTTTACATATGTGATATGTCCTACCACGGAGTCTTGCATGTAAACGAGACACGAGAATCGAGAAAGTAGAAACATGACACCTAGGGTGTGTTTGTAAATGTTGAAATGTTTTGAAATCCGCAATGTGGCCGGACTTGCCCATTGTGTGAGGTGTGTGTGTGTTCCAATGGGAAACCGGAGCAGCGGAACCATTGTGAGGGTGTGTGTGTTCCCATGGGATCCCGGACCGGCGGAACCATGGTGAGGTATAGCTTGGTTATCCGCGGAGAGGAGCCAATGCAATGTGTGCCAATGGGAACCCGGTGCGGCGGAACCATTGTGAGGATACTCGGGAACCCGGAACGGCGGAACCGAGGTTGGGTGTGTGGCTTGGTTATCCGCGGTACGGAGCCAATGCTAAAGATATTTTTGAAAGGCTTGGTTATCCGCGGTACGGAGCCAATGTCAAATGATTTCGAAAAACGGTTTTGTAAATGGAAAATGATTGACACGGTCTACGACGAGTCGCGTAGGAGAAACTCGGAGAATCTTGGACACCAACGGTAGTTAGATTGTGGATGTATCATTGCTGCTGTCTGTTGTATTGTTATAAGTTATGGGTTAGTGGGTAGGGTTACCCTATTGAGCTTTCGTAGCTCACGGTGTTGCCTTGTGGTGACCCTGGCATATTATATTGGTGGCGACGCCGGTATAATGTGTCAGACCTTGTAGATGATCAAGATGGACCGTTCACTTGGAGGCGCCCGGAGCTGAGGAGCTGGCTTGGATGAAGAAGCGAGAGGAGCTGTAGTTAGGAAATCTTAGTTTCCTTTCCTTGTTGAATAATTGTACCTCTTTGAAGTATTTATAATGTAATAAACCCTTTTTATTATGTAATAAATGCTTCTTAACGTACCCTGATTTTGGGGGCGTTACAGCTTGGTATCAAAGCTTTAGGTTCAACCCTCGGCTATGGGTAGATTGGGTAGAACCATGTAGAACCTTAAGCTAGTTTTGTCCGTTGCATAAACGTGAATTGATTTTCAAGTTTACCGTCCCAAATTGGGTGGAATTCTGTCAAAACAATCTTCGGATTGAAGCAAGGCGCGGAAATTGGCAGTACCGCCGAGCTGGGAATTCCCGAACAATTGGATGATGACTTAAATCAAAGATCGAATGTGGAACGTAGAAATCTGAAAAGTTTTCCTATGGTTTTTAACAAAAACTATATATTTTCAAAACGTACTATTGAAGTTTTTCTTATAGATGAAAACCTCGATCGATCTGTTAGTCTAGTATGTAGAGGGTGCGAACTAGGATAACCAACCTGCGCCTAAGCTGCGATCTTAGAATAATCGATATTGCGGATTTCGAAGAGTGGATTGGTTACCGACTCATCAAGCAGTCATAGACGGCCATCAAAGGATGGTAACCGTGTAAACCCCGAAGGGACTTGTTTCCTATTTAAGGGGGATAGACAACGGTGAGCCCGACGACGAGAAGATCAAGGAGGCAGAACCAACGATTTGGATTACTAGCTAGTCTCTAGTTGGAAGAAGCCAATAGAATGGAAGTGGGATTCCCACACATCGTGTGCGAGTTTGCCGATGTTATCCTGAAGAACTTCCTGGCTTATCGCCTTAAGGAGAAATGGACTTCTCTATAGAACTTTGCATCAATCTCTACGGCGCTGTATCAAATGACCCTGCAAGCTAAAGGAGGCTTAATTCGATTGATGGTGATCTACTCTTATTTTTAAGGGGATAGGCGATGATTCCAAAACCGATTTAGCGACCTAGTCTAACCTGTAGACGTGCGCCAATTTCGGGGACGAAATTGTTTTAAGGGGGATAGATTGTAACGACCCTGATTTTTGGTCGTTAAAAATTTCGTTAAATATTTGAATTTTATTACTTGGTTTTACTTTTAATTTCCAAAGTTTGTCAAAATTACGTTTTTGCCCCTTGAAAAATTATTTCTTACACTTTAATCCATTTGGCAAGCTTAGTTAATTTCTAATCGACGTGTTAGAGAAACCGAGCTAGCAAGCCACCAAATTGCTTTTGCCTAAACCGCAAAATGACCGTTTTGCCCCCCTTGAGCCTTTTGAACATTTTGAACCTTTTGAACCTAGACTAAGAATTTTAATATTCTTTTTCTTTTAATCAAATTGGTTATTTTCTTTGTCCATTGGACAATAAATGTTAGGGAAACTATTGTCCATTGGATAATAGAAACCCCATTTGTTTATATTAAAAGTCTACTTTATTAAAGTGCTATGAATAGTAAAAAGTAACTTTTTGATTACTTTTTGATTACTTTATTGTACTTTTTGATTACTTTATTGTTTAATCTCCCTAGCAACTACTATCCATTGGATAATAAAAGTTAGGGTGGTTATTATCCATTGGGTAAAAGGTTCATCTTTCAACAAAGTACATGGGTTGATTAATTTAATATTTCTTTTAAACCCCATGTGCCAAAGTACCAATTATTTTAAAATAAAAGTTGCCAAGTCACTATTGTCCATTGGACAATAGAAGTTAGGGGATTTATTACCCAATGGGTAATAGGTTGTTCTTCCACCCTAGCACATGGGAGACTTAAATATTAGCTTTGTACACATGTGCCTATTGATTTGTTTTAATGGGAAATCTTCCTTGATCTTTTGTACAAAAGTACATTTGTTTATTTCATTGTATGCATATATATATATATATATATGTGTGTGTATGTACTTGGGAGAGAGAGAGAGAGAGAGAGAGAGAGAGAGAGAGAGAGGAAGGAGGAAAGGAGGGATTTGATTGGTACTTGCTTGATCTTCAAATCCATGAGATTTATATATCTTCCTAGCCTAGACTTAACTCCATTGTACCCTTGTGTACACCTTGCAATGGTTTGGACCCTTAGATCTTGTACCAATATTTTCTTGCCCACCAAGGATCCATCCTAGCCATCCAATTGATCCAAGATCAATCTTGGTACAAAAGTAGCCTTACAAGTCTAGGATTCTTCCTTGATTTATGCTTAAAAGTGGGATTTGATTAGATATACTTCTTGGACACCTAGCAAGCTTCTTAACCCTTGGATCATGTACCATTTCCATCTCAACCATCCAATTGATCCAAGAATCACCAAGGTACAAGAATAGCCTTACAAGCTAGGATTTTCCATTGATTTTCCATTGATATTTCCATTTAAGTTGGAATTTTCCTAACCCTTGGATTGTGTACCAATCTAATCTCATCCTTCCATTTAATCCAAGAATATCTCCAAGGTACACCATAGCCTTACAAGTCTAGGATTTTTCCTTTGATCTTCCTTGATCTCATGACAAGTGTCAAGGTGAGGCTTAGAGTGAGAGAGAGGAGAAGGCCAAGCCCTTTGCCTATAAATAGAAGGCCATTCCAAGCCTTTGAACACACACCTCAAAGCATAGCTCTTCCTTCTCTCTAGAAAACCATTTTCTGTTTTCTGGGCAGCCACTGTCCCGTCCGAAAATCCCCTGTTTTCTCCTGTCTAGAGTAGTTTTTAGGAACAACTTCCTTCTGGAAAGTTGTAGAGCACTTCAAAACCTTGAAGTTAGGCTCAAGAATCACCCCAATCGGTTAAGAAATGACCCAGATATTGCCATCCGAAGTTCAGTGAAATTTCTGGAAATTTCTTTTCTGGACAGCTTACTGTCCATTGTTTTTTCCCATTTTTCTCCAACCTAGGTTCGTTTCTAGGATTAACTTTCTTCTCGAGAGTTGTAGAGGGTTTAGAGAGCTTCGTTCTAGACCCAAGAACGACTCTATTCGGCCAAAGATTGACCGAGTTATTGCCGTCCGAAGTTCGGTCCAGATTCGGGGGAAATTTCCACCTAGCTATTTCGGCCCCGACTAGTTTCGGATCAAGGTAGTTTAATCTTACTCTTTTAACTCTAGTATCGTTTCAAAAACAAATGTTCTTTTAAACTTTCCAAAAAGAAAGAAGTTTGAATTTCAAGAAAGATTAAATTCGCATTTGAATGTAAGTATTTGTATTTTGATCTTGAAATTGATTATGAGCATGCTTATGTGAATTGTTTGTATTACTTGTGCCGTTAAGCTTTAAGCTTTGATTTGAACATAGAGTTGGATGATCTTGTTGGATTACGATGAATGATTTGTTGTTTACATATGTGATATGTCCTACCACGGAGTCTTGCATGTAAACGAGACACGAGAATCGAGAAAGTAGAAACATGACACCTAGGGTGTGTTTGTAAATGTTGAAATGTTTTGAAATCCGCAATGTGGCCGGACTTGCCCATTGTGTGAGGTGTGTGTGTGTTCCAATGGGAAACCGGAGCAGCGGAACCATTGTGAGGGTGTGTGTGTTCCCATGGGATCCCGGACCGGCGGAACCATGGTGAGGTATAGCTTGGTTATCCGCGGAGAGGAGCCAATGCAATGTGTGCCAATGGGAACCCGGTGCGGCGGAACCATTGTGAGGATACTCGGGAACCCGGAACGGCGGAACCGAGGTTGGGTGTGTGGCTTGGTTATCCGCGGTACGGAGCCAATGCTAAAGATATTTTTGAAAGGCTTGGTTATCCGCGGTACGGAGCCAATGTCAAATGATTTCGAAAAACGGTTTTGTAAATGGAAAATGATTGACACGGTCTACGACGAGTCGCGTAGGAGAAACTCGGAGAATCTTGGACACCAACGGTAGTTAGATTGTGGATGTATCATTGCTGCTGTCTGTTGTATTGTTATAAGTTATGGGTTAGTGGGTAGGGTTACCCTATTGAGCTTTCGTAGCTCACGGTGTTGCCTTGTGGTGACCCTGGCATATTATATTGGTGGCGACGCCGGTATAATGTGTCAGACCTTGTAGATGATCAAGATGGACCGTTCACTTGGAGGCGCCCGGAGCTGAGGAGCTGGCTTGGATGAAGAAGCGAGAGGAGCTGTAGTTAGGAAATCTTAGTTTCCTTTCCTTGTTGAATAATTGTACCTCTTTGAAGTATTTATAATGTAATAAACCCTTTTTATTATGTAATAAATGCTTCTTAACGTACCCTGATTTTGGGGGCGTTACAGTTCATGCTAGAGCCCGACACCCCCGAGGACCCTATCTCTTTTATCGTGGAAGCTAAGGGTAGCATTAAAAATTGCATTTTCAAACCACGCCTAACTTGCATTGATGATGCCTTTGAGTCTGGCACAGAGTTTGTCGAGTCTCCTGAGTCTAAGTCTAGCTCTGAGTCAGAGTTTGTGCCTCTCGGCCCTCCATGTCATGGCTTTTACTTTGAGTTTGACTCTGCTGTACTTGTTAACCCCACGGGGTCTCCTGAAATGAAAGAATCTACTTCTGACTACTTTGATGATTTATATATAAATTGTGTCGACCCCGACGATGAGGGGCTAGATTTCGATGGGGACATCCCCAAGGAAATCCACGCTCTCATCGAGAGGGAAGACGAAAGGCATGCTCAGCCATTAAAGGAAGAAGTAATTTCCATAAACTTGAAAGATGAGAACGATCCCCGAATGGTTCAGGTGGGCTCCACTTTATCCCCAGAGGAACATCATGATTTCAAGGAACTGCTCATAGAATTCGGCGATATCTTCGCATGGTCTCATCAAGACATGCCCGGGATTGACCCTGAGATAGTGGAGCATCAAATCCTCCTACTGCTAGATGCTAAACCTGTGAAACAGAAGCTGAGGCGAATGAGGCCGGATTGGGTACAGAAGATTAAGGATGAAGTCACCAAGCAGATTGACGCTGGCTTTCTTGTGGTCTCTTAGTACCCTACTTGGGTTGCTAACATTGTGCCCGTTCCCAAGAAGAATGGACAGATCCGGGTGTGTGTCGACTTCAGGGATTTAAACAGGGCGAGCCCAAAAAATGACTTCCCTTTGCCGCATATCGATGTTCTTGTTGATAATACAGTGGGACATGCTATGCTCTCATTCATGGACAGTTTCTCGGGTTACAATCAAATTCTCATGGCACCGGAAGATTGGGAAAAAATGACGTTCATCACCTAGTAGGGGACTTACTATTACTTGGTCATGCCATTTGGGTTAAAGAATGCGGGACCTACCTATCAGCGGGCTGCTACGACCATCTTGCATGACATGATGCACAAAGAGGTTGAGGTTTATGTGGACGACATGATTGCTAAGTCAAAGACTCGTGAGGGGCATATTCCTGTTCTTCGGAAGCTCTTCGAATGACTCCGCAAATATCGCATGCGTCTCAATCCGCAAAAATGCATTTTTGGCGTTACCACGGGTAAGATGCTCGGCTTTTTGATAACTACTCGTGGGATCGAGATTGACCCATCAAAGATAAAAGCTGTGCTGGAGATGAAACCACCGGAGTCTGAAAAGGGAGTGCGGAGCTTTTTGGGGAAAGTTCAATTTATCAGCAGATTCATCGCCAAGTTGACTTTGACTTGCGAGCCAATGTTTTGCCTATTAAAGAAGAACACGCCGTTTGTATGGATAGAGAAATGCCAAGCTGCTTTCACGTCTATTTAGAACTATTTGCAGAATTCGCCGGTTCTCATGCCACCGGTTCCTCGGAAACCTCTGATACTCTATTTGTCCATAAATCCTTCATCCATGGGTTGTTTGTTAGCTCAGGAAGGAGTCAAGGGTGTAGAGAGGGCCATTTATTACTTAAGCAAGAAGATGGTTGGATCTGAGGAGCGCTACACCGCACTTGAAAAGACGTGTTGGGCTTTGGTTTGGGCTTCCAAGAAGTTAAGGCACTACATGCTGGCTTATCCTGCAAAGTTGATTTCTCGAATGGATCATCTCAAGTATCTATTTGAGAAACCAGCGCTTACTGGTAAGCTAGTTCGTTGGTTGCTCTTATTAGCATAATTCGATCTCGAGTACGTTACGAGAAAATCCGTCAAGTGGCGTGCAGTTGCAGAGTTTCTAGCCGACCACCCAGTCGATGGACCAGAAGACTCAGATTTTGTGTTCCCGGATGAGGAAGTGTTGACAAATGTTGAAAATGTATGGACTCTTTACTTTGATGGGGCAGCCAATCAGAAAGGGTTCGGAATCGGGATTTTGCTTGTTACGCCTGATGGTTCTCATATTCCCCTTGCATTCAAACTTAACTTGGATGTTACAAATAATCAGGCTGAGTATAAGGCTTGCATTGTAGGTATGGAGGCTGCACTCACACTCGCCGTTGAAAAGCTCGAGGTTATTGGGGACTCCAACCTTGTTGTATCTCAGGCCAACGGAAATTGGCAAGTACGGGAAGAAAGGTTAAAGCTTTATCATCAAGATCTGGAAGGGCTAATTCCTCGTTTTAATAAAGTAACTTTCACTCACATCCCTCATCAGAAGAATCAATTTGGCGATGCGCTTGCAATTTTGGCATCCATGGTTGAATTGCCTTTGGGAGTCAGACTCCGCCCTATCTTGATCAAACAGTGGGACTGCCCTGCTTATCAATATATCAACGCCATCGATGATGTTAATGATGGCCTACCCTGGTACCATGACATATGGAACTTTGTTGAGAGTGGTATGTATCCGGCCGAAGCCTCTAAAAGGGATCAAACGCGTTACGTAGGATAGCTGCTCAATATATCATTTATGGGGGGAAGCTTTATCGGAGATCTCATTGTGGAATGCACAAACTCTGCGTCAACAGTGCCGAGGCCACTAGGATCATGGAAGGAGTTCACGAAGGCATTTGCGGTCCTCACATGAGTGGTGTCATGTTGGCTAGAAAAATCTTACGCCAAGGATATTTCTGGTCTACCATGGAATCTCAGTGTGTGGATTACGTACGGCGATGTCACAAATGCCAAATCCATGCTAACCTGATGCATGTTCCACCTTCTAACCTATTTGGCATGGCTTCGCCTTGGCCTTTTTCCATATGGGGTATCGACGTCATTGGTATGATTAGACCGTCCGCTTCGAACGGCCACAGGTTCATTCTGGTAGCAATCGACTACTTTACCAAATGGGTGGAGGCCGAGTCTTACAAAACCCTAACTGCAGTTCAAGTCGCTCACTTCATCAAAAAGAACATCATTTATCGATACAGTGTGCCTCAAGCATTCGTTTCAGATAATGGGACTCACTTCAAAGGTAGGGTACTGGAGCTCTTTGAGGAATTCAAAATTCAAATCCACCATTCAACAGTCTATCGCCCTCAGACGAATGGAGCAGTTGAAGCGGCGAACAAGAACGTCGAAACCATCATCAAGAAGTCTGCGGAATTAGCCAGGGACTGGCACGAGCAATTGCCTCTCGCTCTTTGGGGATATCGAACTTCAATCCGAACATCAACAGGGGCAACCCCCTTCTCTCTAGTTTATGGGATCGAAGCAGTACTCCCTATTGAACTCGAGATACCATCTCTAAGGATCATGGTGGAATCAGAACTTTCGGAATCCGAATGGCTCAGTGGAAGATTTATTGAACTCATGCTTTTCGATGAAAGAAGGCTACGTGCCTTGTACCATGTTCAGGGGTATCAGCGAAGGATCGCCCGGGCTTTTAACAAGAAGGTGAAGTCCAGGGATTTGATTGAAGGGGATATGGTCACAAAGGAAATCCGAGCGCCGATGTTCGACCCTCGTGGCAAATTCTGCCCGAAGCGCTTCGGCCCCTACATTCTCAAGACCATTCTTTCTGGTGGAGCGACTCAGCTTATTGATCTGGACGGCAATGAATTCAACACTTTGGTTAACCTGGATCAACTCAAACGTTACTATCCCTGAGAGAAGCTCGTTGGGCCGAAAACCACAAAGGTGGATGGTTCCAAGCAAAATTTAGAGCAAGCCTACTAGACCGAAAACCTAAGGAGGCGGTTTAGGCAAAAATAAATAGGCATCAATCGAAGCTCGCTAGACCAAAAATCCCGAATGGGCGGTTCTAGGCAAAAGTTAGAGCGTAAAAGGAGAGGTAAAACACTCAAGCGAACCCTAGCCTGAACTACGTGCTGACCTGATTCCTTGAAAAGGGATACGTAGGCAATCTCTCTCTGAGATTCGGTCACATTCCATCAAGTTGATCCATGGTTCCCCATTCCTAGGATGGAGCTCGGTGTTTGGAGCAGTGTGGTGTTCAACACTCGAATCAAAAGACTCTCAAGCTTTCAGTTTTATTCAAAATACTACTTTTATTGAACGGCTGAGCAAAGTCTTAAAATAGTTAAGCATGAAAACAGAACAAAGTGCTCGAGGCCTTAGCAGGCTCACGGTTTATTCTAGATCATCAGTGTCTATCAGGAGTAAGTCGTCATTTTGTCTGCTTGCAACTTCCCTCCTTAGCCAGTTTTTATATCGATGCATGAGCTCCGTGCTGAAGTCTGGGTCAGCTCCACCGATCGTCCTCAGATTCCAATTGTGCTAATATCCCGCCAGAGTCTGGGTAGTGAATGCGGGGACATTAAAAGTTTCAATCCCGGCTTGGTGAAGTCCTTGGCTTATCACTAACTGACGGAGGATGCAACCCGGAATGTAGAATGTGAAACTGGACAACCTTGCTATCACCATCCTCTTGAAGCCTATAGAATTCATGGCCATGTCTGGAATATTCAAAGCCTCGTGCCTCCAGATGATCTCGTTCGGTAGCATCTCTTTCATGAATGTGTACCATTGATTCACTGACATGTCCGGATAAATCATGCCTCGCTGATGCATTCGACTGGGCAAGTGAGGCCAGTTTGCCTCTGGCACTGTGAGTAACCCCAGTTTATCTGATAGCCATAGTTGTGTGAGCGAAAAGACAAGTAAGGAGCCACATAAAGCTTGAGTGGTAAAACAAGTGAGAAACTTCGATATGGCCTTAGCCGAAGGAAGAGGTAAAAATAGAATGTGCGAAAGCCGACAAAAGGTGAACTGAGTGAGAATTTACCTGCAATAAGAGCAGACTACCGCCAAAGGTATTTGCTTGGCCGGTATAAACCAAATCCAAACCCATGAGTGTTTCAGCCAAGACAAGTGGTATCACGTTCCTCTGGGCACCCATTTGAGCAGCAACGCTCACTAGTGAGGGGTTGACTCGCCCATCCGGAGATACAAGTAAATAAGCAGCCAACACGCTGATTGCCAGGGCGAATTGACGTTGAGCCTGCAGGGTGGTATCCTTAGTGTTGCCTTTGGGCCCATACCATTCCATTACACGCATGATGTTGATCTCCCCTCCGATTAATAGACTTTTTGCTGCTCCTCGCGTGATGTCGAGACTTGATTGTAGGAGTTTTGGCATGCTTTTTCGATAAGGGGGTACGACGATCACACTCGAGACAAACCCTTGGAGGTATGCTTGAAATTCTTCCACAGTAGGGCACAGCCCATTGTCTTCGAATCTGAAAACGTGAATGTCCGAATCCCAGAATCGCATGGCAGCCATCAAAAGTTCGGGACGGACCCTCACATTTCGAATGAAGCAAAAAGCGGCCAGCTCGTGAGACCGGAATGATAGCCAATCTCCAGCGACAAAGGCTGTTAGCCATGGACTGATTAAGACCGGAGGGTTATTCGCCATTTTTGGTGTATATGGAAGTCTCAACTTTGGAGGACTCTGCCCTTCATTTGCAGGAGGATGGCTTTTATAGCCAAAGTATACAAAATATCCTTCCTTCCTAAGGAAAATATCCAAGCAAGGTGGCGCTCCCCTTTCAATGCAAGGGCACACCTGTGGACTGTCCCAGAGATGTTCTGCACGACCAAGGACAATGACAAGGCTTTCAACACTTCAGAATTTGAAGATGGTCAAATAAGGTTGGCTCGGCAGGAGTTAACCATCGCGCGACGGTTCCACTTCATCGCGCGATTATCACTCCATCGTACGACCATCTCACTCCATCGCGCGATGGTTTGATTTGCAATTTGACAGATTGTATCAGCTATTGTACAAATTTGGTCGTTTTTCGTTCCAAAGGTTGTTTTACAATTTTGATGATTCCAACAAGTCGCAAATGGCATATGACTGTGTCCAAGCATTGGATTTGAAATGTCGAGTTTAACGAAGAATTTGGACCCTCGGCAGCCCATTTCAAGCTCACTTCACGACTTTGGGAAGTCGAAATCTGTTTTGGAGATCTTTACTATGTATCCTTATGCCGTATGGCTCACATGGACCTCGTGTGACCATGCGGAGGTGTCGGCTTCAGTCTGGGACATAATAGGGTCATATTTTTCTATCTCATGTCCATTTCGTGTTCTTTGTAAGCGCTTTTTAGTCTAAATTGTATTTTAAGACATGCTTCTTGGTTCCATTGACTCGTGTACGTCGTCTTGTGCATACATGATCTTACGGAACCGTCAGTTTTATCCAAGTCGGGATATTTCGAGTTTTGGCTTGTGAACGCCCGAAATTTCACCGTATCCCCCTGTATCCTCGATGTGTCCTAAGGTACATTCTTGTTTACTTCTGGGCTGATTACATCTGTACATGTATATGAGTCTGTAAGCGGTCTCGGTATGCTATCAATGCAAGTATGGTATTTGTGTTGAATATTTGTCTACTCTAATTCATTACAAGAGTAAATAACCTATGAAAATGCAAATTTTGTAAGTAAACCATGATCTATCCACGTCAAAATGAAGGAAACTACTGTATATGCGACGCTTCGGCCACCCAAAAGTCGTCATGTCAACTAGGGCACATCCGCCCGAAAGTCAAGGGCACGCAGGCCCTAAAAACAACTATCAAGTATCAGCTAAGGCGCTCCAGCCTTCTATCTATCTACTTGGGCACGTAGGCCCAAAAGCAAAAAAAAGGGGGGTGCAGAAGGTAGGATGAGGCTTCATCATAGCCCTCACTCCTCCCCGAGCCAGTCACCGTCACCGACGTCATCATCGTCGTCGTCTCTCTCTCTGGGATCCTGTTTGTAACCAGGATCATCTATGGAGTCGTTAGAGCTGCTACCGTCAGGCGTCTCCTCCTCCTCTTCTCCTTCTCCCTCTTCCTCCTCTTCTCCTTCTTCCTCTTCCTCCTCGGAGACCTCAGGCAGGATCAGTCGCTTCTTGCGGACCGGCTCCTCTTGCGTAGGTCTCTAGCGCATCTTGATTTGGTACCACTCCTCAGCGCGTGCCACCACCTCTCTGGCTGCCTCTTCCTTTATTGTGGTCGCCGGCGAGCCTCTCGTCTCTCGTTTAGTGGTATGTGGAGGAGTAGAAATCCTGGCCGCCAGTTTCTTCTGTGGAGGATCCCTGACGCTTTTCCTCCTAGGAGCCGCTCATCCTTGTGGTTGCATTGTAAACCTGTGTGCATTAGTATATGTTTTGCATATTATATGTTTGAAAACAGGTACAATTAATTTCAAGCCGATGAGTGTCACAGCATATCGTGTATCGAAAAGGGTTGGATTCCAGAAGATATACCTGAGATCTCTGAGCTGCCGGCATCAAGGTTGGGGCAGGATAGCGCAAGTCCAAGGGAAGTCCACTTGCCGCCCGTCTTATCACGTTCTCCAGTGCTAGCATACGCCGAACAGCCTCATTCACCCACTCCTTTCGTACCTACAAAATGATGAGGTCATGAATGACTTTGCAATGCTTCAATCTTATTAATTGGACTATGGAACGAAGGCTATGATGTCTTACCGAAACGGTAACGGGTGTAGGCTCGGCTTGAGCAGCGACTAAGTGTATTTCAGCCGGATTGCCCTGGGAGTCCACCACTGCTATCTTCCATAACAGCTCCAGCAGCCCGCCTCTCACTGGACCGCTCGACCCCCATTTCCCGCGGACTTCACCGCCTCTCTGTCTCTCCACATCGTCCCTCCTCTCCTCAGCAGCCTCGCGGGCCTGACCCCACATTTCCCTGAATTCCCGGACTCTCAATGGCCCCGCCAAACGCTCTCTCTGGTATGTTGCATAGTCCATGTCTGGACGTAAGTCGCGTGTCAGATCGGTGTTAGGCCGCATGAAGGTCTCCAACTCGGCCAGCATGTACTCCCCTGTATGTGAAGCCTGCGTCGGGAGCGGCCCAGGCACCTGAAACGCAGTATAGCCAAGCGAATGGTGTGTCACTCGATCACCTAAGTACCATTGCCAACCAAAAGCTGATTCCAATAATACCCTGCTGGCTGTGACAACTCTGCTCCTAGTCAGGTACTCCGCCTCTGGCCCTGCCACCCTCCAGGGGTCCCACTCAACTTGTGCAAGCAGACAATGCAAGTATCAGTCAGCGACAGCATTAAAGCAATAAAAAGGAATGTATATTTCTACTTGATGAAGTTTTGTGTTATACCTTCAAGAGTTGGAGCTCGTCTAAGTATATTTGGAAGCCATCCAGATCATCCCTCCCTTTCTTTTCCCCCATGTTCTTTTTGCTCCAGATGTGAGCATGAGGGAGGATCCCCAAATCCCGGCTCTTTGTCGCCGGGCGACACATGTTCAAGACCTCGTAAGCCCGAAGCTGCATTATTATTATTGGATCAGTTCATCAATACATGCAAGAACACTATTGAGCAAGTTATGCAATCAAATGGAAATAAGTATATGATGAAATTATGCTTTACTCTATTGAAGTCATACCTCCTAGATCCTCCAGTTCCCAGCGGTGCTCACCTTCGTCCTCGACGAATCCCCAAAGAAGCCATAGGCTGCGCCTAGTACTGTTCTGCCTTAGTCAAAACGTGTGGCCGTCCTCAAGTCCCTCAACCCGGGCATGTATGACAAATGGACCTTGCTGCGCCTATTTGGATACAAGGTCACACCAAAGAGATATAACAGGTATGCCCGGGCCATCTGCTGCGCCTCCTGCTCGGTTGTCACTTTCTTCTTAAGGTATCAGACGAACTACCCGTATCTTGCCATCCCTTCTTCAACCTTGGGCACTTCCCCCAAGAACCACTCTAGGGCTGCCTCATCCTCTTGAACGCCCGAGTCGAATGGGATAGGCTCGCCCCCAACTCTCAGGACGGTGATCGCCGCAAAGTCAGTAGGCGTCACCGTCATCTCCCCGGGTGGTTGGTGAAAAGTATTCGTGGTATCCCTCCACTTCTCTGCTAGTGCAACCAGGATAGCATGGTCGTTCCTCACCGGAGTAAGAGTCTGTATGAACTCCCTAAAGCCTACCTCATCCACCAACTGCCTCACCCTCTCAGGCAAACTCTGGTACAACACCAAAGAGCTACACGCGCCCCCGAAACCTTGAATGTTTATCTGTCTCGCTCTCTCCTACATCAGACATGGGAACAAGCAATAGGAAACGAATCAACATGCAAAGCTTTCATTTTCGAGTTCTAGGTAGTCAATGTAGCCTGACAACAGATGGTTGGTTCAAGTTATTATGTTTCATGCGTGACATTCAATGTGAAACTATGGTATCGCCATTTAAGTCTACTTCAAGGATTACTTTACATCTTTCGGTATCCAAACACAGACATTGTATTCAAATTTACAATCACAAAAGGAAATGGGGGATTCTCGAAAATTTACCTTAGACCAGCTGCTTGAAATATGGGTATCGGGGTCTCTCAGGACAAGCTTAGAGTCGTACTCTGCCTGCCGTGGCCTGTATGCCGCGGAACCCGACGGTACAAACAAGTGAGGAGCAGGTAGCTCCTACCCCTCTGCTGTGAACGGGACACGCGTCAGACCCTCTGCCTCCGACACCGCTGTCACTCTAGGCCCCTGTACCTTAGCTCCGACCCTCTCCTCGGTCTCTGCATCCCTCAGAGCTTCCTCCTCAGCGGCTGTCACCCTCTCGGCCCTCGCCGCAGCCTCTGAAGCGGTTATCTACCTTTCGCGCTCCTCCCGAGCCTCCAAAACGGCAGCCCTGATCATGGGATCCTCCTCGAGGAGCCGGGCTAATCTCTCGTCACTCAAAACTCCTCAAGATCCTGTCTCGTGATCGGTTTATGGCCCGACGATGTCGCTGCTGGCCGGAACAGTACCTCTTCCTCAGGACCCTCTCCTCTTAGGTCACTATACCCTTGCCTCTCGCCGGATCCCTCGGCGGAGTCTCGCTCGGCCCGACATCGCCACCACTGGCACCTCTACTACCCGTGCCCTCGAAACTGCAACCAACCACCACTGAACAGCTCACGGCCATGCTCGGGTCCAAAAGTTCAACTCCAGGAGCCACGGCCCTGCCTCCCTCCGTCGCACAACAATCTGACTCCATCGCGCAATGCTCGACGCCACCACCAACCTCCTGCATGTGGCCCTGGACGCCATCGCCGCCACCTGCTCTCATTGCACCTGGGCCTTCGTTAACCCCCATCGGCTGTTGATCCTCTATTTCGATCTCCATTGGCCTTCCTTGGTCCGCCGGAGTGTTAACAACTTCGCCTGCGCCACCACCGTCGCCGTGCTCTGCCATGGGTCTCAATATGTGTGTGGGTTCTTTGATTTCGGTTAGAAATCAAGGGTTTGAATTGATTCTTGAGAGAGTTTGAGAGTGAAAGGGGGTTCCAGAAGTTTTGAAACCACTATGAACTACTTCTGTAGCGTCCCCGGGAAGTTTAAAGCTGTCAATCGAGTATGGGCCGAGTCTAGGCTCATTTCAGATCCAAGCCCTAACCGGAAACCCTAGCGCGATGGACCAATTGGGCCTTTGGCCAGGTTCAGCCTCTGGTTTGGCCTGATCTTATGTATCGCCTTAATAATGGCCAGGAGTCTTACTCAGGCCATTTCGGGATCCCTTCAAGACGTCCTCGGTCAAAGGTACTTTATATCCCCAGTAGTGGTCTGCCCCACAAGCTATCAAATCAGCAACGATCCATCCGTCCAATTTCAAATCAGCGGCGATCAATCCGTTTGATTTCAAATCAGCGACGATCCATCCGTCTTATTTCAAATCAGCGACAATCCATCCATCCGATTTCAAATCAGCAACGATCCATCCGTCCAATTTCAAATCAGTGACGATCCATCGGTCCGATTTCAAATCAGCGACGATCCATCCGTCCAATTTCAAATCAGCGATGATCCATCTGTCCCATTTCAAATCAGCGACGATCCATCCGTTGGATTTCAAATCAGCGACGATCCATCCGTCCAATTTCAAATCAGTGACGATCCATCCGTTCGCTATCCAAATCAACTATCGATTTGCTCTCCGATCCTTTGGTGCACGGTATTTATGTATACTTGCTTGCACTTTTCCGTTAATCAGCTTTCGGGTAAATTGGATGGGTGTCTAAGGATCTTTGACATTACCCGTACCAACCGATGGTGCTCCGTGTGCCGTCAAAGAGGGACTACTGTAGACACCCCAATCTGATCTCCTGATCGTTTTACTTCATTTTTCGGTTTTTTGTTTCCCCGATGATGAATGAGGTCAAAAGCAGTATTGCGAGTGAAATGGTTTGAGCATGGAATAAGTGGACTCTCTCTTAAACCCTAGAAACCTTAGTCAAAACCCTGATCTCAGGTTTGACCATCGCGCGATCTATTGGATCTCTCGCGCGATGCTTTGTTTGCCAGGTGTTGGTCAAAGTCAAAACTTTGACTTTTGACCGTCGCATGGCTAGCTTAACCCTCGCGCGATGGAGTCATTCCCTCACGCGATGGTCAACACCTGTCGTTTTCGCCTTTTTTCTTTTTCAGCTGGACTTTGTGATGATCAGGGGGGTACTGACCTGGGAACCCCGTTTTCGTCATCTGAAAAGCACCTCCAAGGCTTGGCTTCAACCACCTAGCCCCTCACTCTCCCATCACCTTTTTCCACCCCATCCCTCCACCAAGCAATCACAACCAGCCTTGTTGGCTGGTTTTGTTGCCTTGTTAGCTACCAACCAAGCCCTCATCTCTTCCTATAAGTACCCCTTTGGCCTTTTAAGCAAAAGGTTACAAAAAAAATCATAAAGCAAGAAAGACTACACAAGCCTAAGAAAACCTCATATCTCCCCTCTCAATCTAGCTACATACACTCATTCTCCAAGCTGCACCATCTTGTCCAAGCCATTTCCAAAGCACTCAAGCAAAGGTATAATCCGTACTGCTTACTGTTTTGATCCCTGAGGGGGACTGGCAGGGCCAAGGCTGGTAATCAATACCAATCCTGGTCCTAGAGCCAGCAAAGTTGCAAGTTACTAAGGACCAGCTCTCCCACGCGCGAGATACCCACTCCATCGCGCGACGGTTCTAGTCAGCACGATATGGTTCTCGTGGGGATGGGATCCTGGCCCTTCTTGTTTTTTTAGTATTTCATGTTTTTTTGTGAAGTATATTCAAAGTTACCTCACTACCATGCATGCTAAAATCCTTGGTTTAGTCTAGATAATCCATTCAAATTCATTTGAAATGCCACTAGGTTGCTCCTGAATATGTCTCAAAGCTCAGGCATACAAAGCAATTCCTGGAAGTCCAGTCATGACACTCGCGTGATGCTTGGTCTGTTTTAGTAACTGCCCTTGCATGGGACAGCTTAGTCCTTGGCCTTTGTTTTAATACACCCACTGTTTAGGGGTTGTATTTCAAATTCATTTACTCTGTTTGTAATTATTATTTACTTTCAGTACATATAAACTGCTTGGTTTGAACTTGGGTGTGCACTGGTCCTTCTAGAGCCAAGAAGAGGATAAGATCCAACCTGCTGATAATACGTTAATACTCGCGCGATGGAATGGGAGTGTCGCGGATTGGTTAGCTTGCATGTATGAAATTCCATGCATGCAAGTTGGCTGTTGTTCACGACAAATTCAAACCAAGGCACTGTTTTGATGTCCAGTCACAGTTTTGGATTTTATCTTATCTATTTTTCAGTATCTCATCCATGCATGCTCTTATCTATCACCTCTCGCGAATATGTTATAGTTTTAATCCCCGATTAACTGTTCCCCTGCCCTAATTGGCTAAAAATTGGTTAATAAAAGAAGAATCACAAATATTTTCACAAAATGCCTAAGTAGAGACCGATCTCTGGATTGGGCGAGACGGGTGCCATAAAACCCTTCCCCTCTCGTAAGCTGGCTCCCGAACCCAGATATGGTTATGACGGACTGGTTCCTTAACTTTTTTTCAAATCAAATAGCGCGGCAAGTGCTTCGAAATACGGTTCCTTGGGTGTCGGACCCTCAAACCCAAGTTCCGACTCTGTATTTTTGAGAGCGCTTGTCGTCCAGCTTCCACGAGGCGCTCCAAATTGAACCGGCATTTCTTAAGAGGGAGGGGAACGGAATCCCCCTTTCTCCCGAGAAGGGCACGCTGCCCACAGAGTGATAATCGATGGTTAGCTCCTGTTGAGCCAACCTTATTTGACCAGCTTTGAATTATGAGGTGTTGAAAGACTTGTCATTGTCCTTGGTCGTGCAGAACATCTCTGGGACAGTTCACAGGTGTGCCCTTGCATTGAAGGGGGAGTGCCACCTTGCTTGGATATTTTCCTTAGGAAGGATTGATATTTTGCATACTTTGGCTATAAAAGCCATCCTCCTGCAAATGAAGGGCAGACCCCTCCAAAGTTGAGACTTCCATATACACCAAAATGGAAAATAACCTTCCGGTCTTAATCAGTCCATGGCTAACAGCCTTTGTTGCCGGAGATTGGCTATCATTCCTGTCCCATGGGTTGGCCACTTTTCGCTTCCTTTGAAATGTGAGGATCCGTCCCGAATTTTTGATGGTTGCCATGCGATTCTGGGATCCGGACATTCACGTTTTCAGATTCAGAGACAATGAGCTGTGCCCTAATGTGGAAGAATTCCAAGCATACCTCCAAGGATTTGCCTCGAGTGTGTAACGCCCCTAATTTTAGGTACGTTAATGAAAATAATTTATTACAGAAATAAGCGAGTCACTGCTCATTATTACAAAACGGCTCTCATAGGAGCATTTGAAATTCAAAAGACAACAAAAAGGAACTAAGAAGTCCTATTCTACGGCTCCTCTTGCTCCTCCAACCTAGCGAGTTCTTCGGCTCCGTACGCCTCCAAGGTGAATAGATCGCCCTGTTCATCTATCAAATCTGACATATTATACCGGCGTCGCCACCCATATAATATGCCAGGGTCACCAAAAGGCAACACCATGAGCTACGAAAGCTCAATAGTATAATCCTACTACTAACATCGATTTCCACATGATAAGTACATAAACAAGGAAATAAAGACAATAATGATATTATGTTCACATCGCTTGTAACTACCGTTGGCGTTTGACTCATCGTTAACCTTTTCATTGTTACCCTTTCTCAAAAACACCTTTTTAACTCACCCAACCTCGATTCCGCCGTTCCGGGTTCTCGAGTATCCTCATAATGGTTCCGCCGCACCGGGTTCCCATTGGCATGCACACACACTTACGTAACCCTTGAAATAGTCATTACGTAGTTTCGAAGATATTTTCCAACCGGGAAAACACAACAACCTTGATAAACACACCCTAGGTGCCATGTTTCTATTTCCTTGGTTTTCGTGTCACTTATGCATGCGAGACTCCGCGTGTGGAACTTTTTCATACAACATGCATCATTCCAACTTCGAAATAGTATATTAAGAACATCTAAGCCACGTAGCATGCTTGAATACCATAAGCAACATCATCATGCATTTTTACTTTTCAAACAACGATCAAAGTAACTTTTCAACTTTAAGAAAGTAAGTAGAGTTTCACATAGTAAGATTTTAACTACTTTACAAAAATAAAGTAAGCTTTTGAAAACTAGGTAAGGATCACTACCGTTCTCCTAGGCGGTGGTTTGGACGTCGGTTGAATTTCGGCAGCATAACGGCCCTCCGATTGCTTCGAAAGGAAAAGTTTTGGAAAACTTTCCCTAGAAACAACTACCTAACTACTACTATACTACTTTTAGGATCGTTGGGTGGTTTTGGAAGTGGTTTGGTGGTTTCGCTCAAGAACTCACAAAAACAAAGAGAGTTTTGAACTAAGAACAAAGAAACTTGGAATTCTAGAGAGAAGGAGGAGCAATTGCTTTGAGGTGTGATTTTCAAGTGAAGAATGGCTCTCTATTTATAGGCAAAGGGTGCCCCCTCTCCCTCCTTGGCCGGCCCTCTCTCTCTCCTCCATTCCCCAATTTTTAATTCAAAACAAATCCAACTTTGATGGCAAAATCAAAGGAAAATCCTAGATTTGCATGGCTATGGTGTACCTTGGTGAGATTCTTGAATCAAATGGATGGTTGAGATGGGAATGGTACATGATCTAAGGGTTGAGAAGTTGCAAGGTGAATATTGGAGTACAATAGAGTTAGGATTTGATTTGGAAGGAAATAAATCCCAAGGATTTGAAGTACATCCAAAAATCAAGCCAAGATTTACATCAAATCTCCCTCCCTCTCTCTCATCTCTCTCTCTCGGCTTCTCTCTCTCTCTCTCTCTCTCTCTCTCTCTCTCTCTCTCTCTTGCAAGGTACACACATATATATATGCATATATATATATGTCATACAATGGGAGAAAATCAAATAAAGAATAGTTTTCTTGGTACTTTTGAAATCCAAGGTAGATTCAATGCTAGGATTCACTTACCAACTCATAAATCAACCTAGGGTACTTTAGGCAATAGAATATACAACTAGGTACAATACATATATACACATATATATATATATGTACAAAAGTGGTTGAAATCCCAATAAAAATTAATAAAAGGGTACTTTAGTAACTATGCACCTTTGATTAAAATAATAGTACTTTTCCCATGTGATTAAAGAAAATGATTAATTAAATGATCCAATAGTACTTTGAAAGATTTACCCTTTTGTCCAATGGACAAAACTTCCCCTAACATCTATTATCCAATGAATAATAGTTATTAGGCCACTTTAAATAATAAAATAATCAAAAAATACATTAAAGTAAGTATACTTTTTAATATAAACAAATGGGATTCTATTACCCAATAGATAATAGTTTCCCTAACCATTATTGTCCAATGGACAAAGAAATAAACCAATTTGATTAAAAGAAAAAGAATATTAAAATTTAAAGTCTAGGGTTCAAAAGGGTCAAAAGTTCCAACGAGGGGCAAAACGGTCATTTTGCCAAGACTAGGTAACTTTTCGGTTTAGTTACTCTAACCGGATGGTTAGATGCTAACTAGGCTTGCTAAGTAGGACTAAAGTGCAAGAATTGAAACTTGAGGGACCAAAGTGCAATTTTGACAAAATACAAGAATTAACGTAATTCAAGCAATAAAAATAAATAACTCGAATAATAAAAATAACTTTTTTATTCAATAAAATTCAGAGTTATTACAGAGTGTGATCGTCATACCCTCTTATCGAAAAAGCATGCCGAAACTCCTACAATCAAGTCTCGACATCATGCGAGGAGCAGCAGAAATTCTGTTAACCGGAGGGGAGATCAACATCATGCGTCTAATGGAATGGTATGGGCCTGAAGGCAACACTGAGGATACCGCCCTACAGGCTCAGCGTCGATTCGCTCTGGCAATCAGCGTGTTGGCTACTTCTTTACTTGTATCCCCGGATGGGCGAGTCAATCCCCTGTTGGTGAGTGTTGCCGCTCAAATGGGTGCCCGGAAGAACGTGATGCCGCTAGTCCTTGCTGAAACGCTCATGGGTTTGGATTTGGTTTATACTGGCCAAGCAAATACCTTTGGCGGCAGTCCACTGTTGTTGCAGGTAAATTCTCACTCAGCTCACCTTTTTACCAACTTTCGCATGTTCTATTTTTACCTCTTCTCTCGACTAGGGCCATATCGAAGCTTCTCACTTGTTTTACCACTCAAGCCTTATGTGGCTCCTTACTTGTCTTTTTGCTCATACAGTTATGGCTATCAGACAAACTGGGGTTACTCACAGCGCTAGAGGCAAACTGGTCTCAGCTGCCCGGTGGAATGCATCAGCGAGGCATGATTTATCCGGACATGTCAATGAATCAGTGGTACACCTTCATGAAAGAGATGCTGCTGACCGAAATCATCTGGAGGCATGAGGCCTTGAACATTCCAGACATGGCCATGAACTCGGCAGGCTTCGAGAGGATGGTGATAGCTGGGTTGTCCAATTTTACATTCTACATTCCAGGTCGCATCCTTTGTCAGTTAGGGATAAGCCAAGGGCTTCACCAAGCCGGGATCGAAACTTTCCATGACCCCGCGTTCACTGCCCAGACTCTGGCAGGATATCAGTACAATAGGAATATGAGGCCACTCGGTGGAGTTGACCCAGACTTCAGCACGGAGCTCATGCATCGATATAAAACCTGGCTAAAGAGGGAAGTTGCAAGCAGGCAGAACGACGACTGACTCCTGACGGACACTGATGATCTAGGATAAACCGTGAGCCTGCTAAGGCTTCGAGCACTTTATTCTGTTTTTATGCTTAACTATTTTAAGACTTTGCTCAGCCGCGTAATAAAAGCAGTAGTTTGAATAAAAATGAAAGCTTAAGTGTTCTCTCCTTTTGATTCGAGTGTTGAACCCCACGCCGCTGCAAACACTGAGCTTCATCTTGGGAATAAGAAACCATGGATCAAGTTGATGGAATGTGACCAAATCTCAGAGAGAGATTGCTTACGTATCCCTTTTCAAGGAATCAGGTCAGCATGTAGTTCAGGCTAAGGTTCGCTAGAGTATTTTACCTCTCCTTTTACGCTTTAACTTTTGCCTAGAACCGCCCATTCGGGATTTTCGGTCTAGCGAGCTTTGATTGATGCCTATTTATTTTTGCCTAAACCGCCTCCTTAGGTTTTTGGTCTAACAGGCTTGCTCTAATTTTTGCTTGGAACCGCCCACCCTTGTGGTTTTTGGCTCAACAAGCTTCTCTTAGGGATAGTAGCGTTTGAGTTAATCCAGGTTAACCAAAGTACTAAACTCGTTGCCGTCAAGATCAATAAGCTGAGTCGCTCCCCCAGAAAGGATGGCCTTGATAATGTAGGGGCCGGAGCGCTTCGGGCGAAATTTGCCATGAAGGTCGAACACTAGCGTTTGGATTTCCTTTGTGACCATGTCTCCTTCAATCAAGTCCCTGGACTTCACCTTCTTGTTAAAAGCCCGGGCGATCCTTCGCTGATACCCCTGAACATGGTACAAGGCACGGAGCCTCCTTTGATCAAAAAGCATGAGTTCAACAAATCTTCCACTGAGCCATTCGGATTCCGAAAATTCTGATTCCACCATGATCCTTGGCGACGGTATCTCGAGCTCAATAGGGAGTACTGCTTCCATCCCATAAACAGAAAAGGGGGTTGCCCCCGTTGATGTTCGGATTGAAGTTCGATATCCCCAAAGAGCGAGAGGCAATTGCTTGTGTTAGTCCCTGGCAGATTCCGCAGACTTCTTGATGATAGTCTTGACGTTCTTGTTTGCCGCTTCAACTGCTCCATTCGTCTGAGGGCGATAAACTGTTGAATGGTTGATCTAAATCTTAAATTCCTCAAAGAGCTCTAGCACTCTACCTTTGAAGTGAGTCCCATTATCTGACATGAACGCTTGAGGCACACCGTATCGATAAATGATGTTCTTTCTGATGAAGTGAGCGACTTGAACCGCAGTTAGGGTTTTGTAAGACTCGGCCTCCACCCATTTGGTAGAGTACTCGATTGCTACCAAAATGAACCTGTGACCGTTCGATGCAAACGGTCTAATCATACCAATGACGTCGATACCCCACACGGAAAAAGGCCAAGGCGAAGCCATGACGAATAGGTTGGAAGGTGGAACATGCATTAGGTTAGCATGGATTTGACATTTGTGACATCGCCGCACGTAATCCACACACTGAGATTCCATGGTAGACCAGAAATAGCCTTGACGTAAGATTTTCCTAGCCAACATGACACCACTTATATGAGGACCACAAACGCCTTCGTGAACTTCCTCCATGATCCTAGTGGCTTCAACACCACCAACACAGAGTTTGTGCATTCCACAATGTGATCTCTTATATAGTCTTCCTCCGCAGATGATGTAATGGGAAGCCAACCTTCGTAGCGCAAGTTGATCCCTTTTAGAAGCTTCAGCTGGGTATTTTCCGCTCTCCACAAAATTCCATATGTCGTGATGGCAGGGTAGGCCATCATCTACATCATCGATGGCGTTGATGTGTTGATAGGCGGGACAATCCCGTTGTTCAATCAGAATAGGGCGGAGCTTGACTCTCAAAGGCAACTTGACCATGGATGCCAAAGTTGCAAGTGCATTGGCAAACTGATTCTTCAGACGGGGGATGTGAGTGAAGGTAACCTTGTTAAAGCGAGGAATCAGGTCTTCCAGGTCCGGATGAAAAAGTTTTAGCCTTTGTTCAAGAACTTTCCAATCCCCGTTGGCCTGTGACACAACAAGATTAGAATCGCCTATGACCTCGAGCTTTTCAACACTGAGAGTGAGAGCGGCCTCCATGCCCACAATACAGGCCTCATACTCAGCTTGGTTATTTGTAACATCGAAGTTAAGCTTGAATGCAAGGGGAATATGAGAACCATCAGGCGTAACAAGCAAAACCCCGATTCCGAACCCTTTCTAATTGGCTGCCCCATCGAAGTAGAGAGTCCATATATCTTCAACAATTGTCAAAACTTCCTCATCCAGGAACACAAAATCTGAGTCTTTTGGCCCATTGAATGGGTGGTCAGCTAGAAACTTTGCGACTGCACGCCCCTTGACGGATTTCCTTGTAACGTACTTGAGATCGAATTCAGCCAATAAGAGCAACCAATGAGCTAACTTACCAGTAAGCGCTGGATTCTCAAATAAATACATGAGAGGATCCATTCGAGAAATCAATTTCACTGGGTAAGCCAGCATGTAGTGCCTTAACTTCTTGGAAGCCCAAACCAAAGCCCAATACGTCTTTTCAAGTGCAGTGCAGCGCTCTTCACTTCCAACCATCTTCTTGCTTAAATAATAAATGGCCCTTTCTACACCCTTGTCTCCTTCCTGAGCTAACAGACATCCCATGGACGAAGGATTTATGAACAAATAGAGTATCAAAGGTTTCCCAGGAACCAGGGGCATGAGAACCGGAGGATTCTGCAAGTCGTTCTGAACAGACGTGAAAGCAGCTTGGCATTTGTCTGTCCATACAAATGGTGTGTTCTTCTTTAAGAGGCGAAACATCAGCTCGCAAGTCAAAGTCAACTTGGCGATGAATCTGCTGATAAACTGAACCTTTCCCAAAAAGCCCCGCACTCCCTTTTCAGACTCCGATGGTTTCATCTCCAGCACCGCCTTTATCTTTGATGGATCAACTTCGATCCCACGAGTAGTGATCAAAAAGCCAAGCATCTTACCTGTGGTGACGCCAAACGTGCATTTTTGTGGATTGAGACACATGCGATACTTGCAGAGTCGTTCGAAGAACTTCCAAAGAACAGGAATATGCCCCTCACGAGTCCTTGACTTAGCAATCATGTTGTCCACATAAATCTCAACCTCTTTGTGCATCATGTCATGCAAGATGGTCGTAGCAGCCTGCTGATAAGTAGGTCCAGCATTCTTTAACCCAAATGGCATGACTAAGAAACAATAAGTCCCCCACTCGGTGATGAACGTCGTTTTCTCCCGATCTTCTGGTGCCATGAGAATCTGATTGTAACCTAAGAAACAGTCCATGAATAAGAGCATGGCATGTCCCGCCGTATTATCAACAAGAGCATCGATGTGTGGCAAAGGAAAGTCATCTTTTGGGCTCGCCCTGTTCAAATCCCTGAAGTCGACACACACCTAGATCTGTCCATTCTTCTTGGGAACTGGCACAATGTTAGCAACCCAAGTAGGGTATTGCGAGGCCACAAGAAAGCCAGCGTCGATCTGCTTGGTGACTTCATCCTTAATCTTTTGTACCTAGTTCGGCCTCATCCGCCTCAGCTTCTGTTTCACAGGTTTAGCATTCGGTAGTAGGGGGATTCGATGCTCCACTATCTCAGGGTCGATCTCGGGCATGTCTTGATGAGACCATGCGAAGATATCACTGAACTCCATGAGCAGCTCCTTGAAATCATGATGTTCCTCTGGGGATAAAGTGGAGCACACTTGAACCATTCGGGGATCATTCTCATCTTTCAAGTTTATGGAAATTACTTCTTCCTTTAATGGCTGAGCATGCCTTTCATCTTCCCTCTCGATGAGAGCGCAGATTTCCTTGGGGATGTCCCCATCGAAATTTACCCCTTCATCGTCGGGGTCGACACAATTTATATATAAATCATCAAAATAGTCCGAAGTAGATTCTTTCATTAAAGAAGACCCTAGGGGGTAACCAAGTACAGCAGAGTCAAATTCAAAGTAAAAGCCATGACATGGAGGGCTGAGAGGCACAAACTCTGACTCAGAGCTAGACTTAGACTCAGAAGACTCAACAAACTCTGTGTCAGACTCAGAGGTATCATCAATGCAAGTTAAGCGTGGTTTGAAAATGCAATTTTTAATGCTACTCTTAGCTTCCACTATAAAAGAGGTAGGGTCCTCAGGGGCGTCGGGCCCTAGCATGAACACTTCAGCTTCCTTAGCTTCCTCAGCCAAACCCATTTGAGAGAACTCACAGAAAAGCTGCTCCAAACCTCCCTGATCGAAAGATCCCAGCCAATCGGTCTTGATCTTTGGCTAGCCAAGCTTCTTCTTGAATTCCAACCTTGCCAGCTTTTCATCGCTGTCTGACCAGGTGTGATCAGCAAAAACCTCAAAACCAGGGAGCAGTCCCCTAGTCTTTGAATCGATAAACTGTTCGGCCTGTCCAGTGTACACATTGCTTGCCGTCTCCGATACGAAGTAGCTATGCTGGTCACCATAAAGGGTTCGAGGTTTTCCCGTGCATTTCCTCCTTTTGGCATAGGAAACATACCCCAAACCAAAGCGGCCCTCGCAGGAAGGAAAGGCAGGGAACTCTGGGATCCCCTATTGGTGAACCCCTAAGCCAAGACCAGGCAGATAGGACATTCTCCTCTGAATGTCCAAGGCAACGGAGCTGATGATGAAGTCCCCATCCACGTTGATGGCTAGAACGGAACCGGACGTGTCAAAGGAGAATCCCCCGAAATCAATGTCTTCTTCACCAAGCATAATTCCCAAGACGGAAGTACCATCTTCCTTGAGCGGGCGGATCCCCGAGTCCCCGCAAATGGTTAAGGTGCCGGTTGGAAGTCCCAGCATGATTTTTTCGTGGAGAGTGGATGGTACGGCCATGATATCGGATCTGTGGAGCCATGGCCTGCCAAGCAAAAGGTTGAACGTGGCCGGGATATCGACGACGTGAAACTCGACGTCCATTTGAAAACCCTCCATATTGAGCTTGAGCATTAGCGTTCCTTCAAATACGCGACGAGTACCATCATAAGCCTTTACAGCCAGGTTGGAAAGTGCAAGGTCCTTCTTGGTTAGCCCCAGGCGGTAAGTCACCCTTAAAGGGCAAACATTGACGGCTGAACCGTTGTCGATAAGCACGGTGGGAACCCAAAGTCCTCAGGACTTGACGGTAATATGTAAGGGGCGAGTGTGTTTAACTCCTTCAATAGGTAAGTCCTTGTCGGTGAAGATCACCGTGTGCTTGGAGGTAGGCGGGAGAAGAAGAGATATCATTGCATCAGGAATGACATCAGTTTGAACCTCAAAACGAGAGAGAGTGTGACAAAGCTTTTGACGATGTTCACGAGAGGAACAAATCAGTCCCCAGATTGATATGGCAGCGGGAATCCGCTCGAGTTGTTTTTGAATCATATCGGCATCTGGGGAACCAGTAGGTACCTCAAGAGGTGCAAACCTTGGGAAAGCAGAAGGTTCGCTCCTTTGGTTAGAAGGATTGGACGAGTTCCCAGCTGTAGATTAGCAGGCTGAAAGATTCGTCCACTCCTCATAACGTTGTGAACGCTCCCCAAAGAGGGCACGACCTAAGGGTCTTGGACAACATCCCAAAGGTCAGCATGGACTTCCCCCAATTTGCGCTTCCCTTTGTAGGTACTTCCATGTCTAAACCTAAATCTTCGGTCAAGTCTTTCACCAATAGTGTTTCCCAAAAGTCCAAGCCTTTGACTGCCCCAACTTCTGTAACGGGCTCCGAACTGGCGACGAAAGGAACATCCCAAAGCCCTACATCAGCAAAAAAGCAATTTACTATCCAAATCTCAGGTCCGACTTGGATGTTGACCACATCATCTACGTCCCACAGGTCGGCTGGCAGGATAAGGTCCGTAACCATGATACTACAATCTTCTTCAGTTGGGAAAGGAACCTCTAGGCGGAGTCCCTCATCAGTGATGTAAAAGTTAGGGTCATACTCAACATCAGACACCAAGTTGACCATCCTGTCAATGGTGGAGGGTAAAAAGCATTCCCCCAGGACGCGAGGCTCCTCCTGAACGAAATCGTCTTCCACGAAGTGCGTCATGTAATCTGGTAAAGCGTAACCCTGGAGAGGGTTAGTGTCAAAGTCCAATTCAGAGTGCCAAGCAGGTTCAGGGTCCCAAAAGTACTCCTCCTTAGGAATCAACGGTTCCGGTTGTTGGAATAACATGTACAAAGAAAAGCCATCCAAAAGGTCAAGCATGGCGGCTTCATAATTAGCCATCCAAGTATCATACCAAGCGTGGTCGAAGGGGACATACTCAGGGTTTTGCGGGAAAAGGTCCAATTCAAGCTCAGTCCAAGCATTGATTATGGGAGTGGCTTAGTCGTCATTATCGGCTATAGCCCAGCCTAGAGCTAGCATGTCATCCCGCCGTTCTGATAGAAGAGATGTTGCAGACTCGAAACGACTCATCAAACTTGGAGAGGGGTTCGGATCTATCACATTGAAATATAGGCTATCCAGAGAAGAGGAAGAGTTAAGTTGCATCGAAGGAATGGACTGATGGAAAAGGTCGCTGATAGAGGCATTAAGCACAAATGCTCCATTTTGCAAGCGGGCCGAGGGCACGTTGGAGTCGGACGACTGTCCTTCCTCGGGATGGATATGGAAGATCTTGGCTTCGAGTTGAGAAGATATGGGCACGATCGGCCTGGGTTGAGCTATTGAGATTATATGGTCGGTGGGGTTAAATATGGTGGAGCTGGTGGATATATGGTTGATGTGTGGAGCAGCACCGTGCTTGGGCATGGAATTGGACAGGATATTTGGCTTTTGAGGTGGTGGAGGTGGAACATGAAGGGTTCCCTCATCTATGAGATCCTGAATCGCATGGCGAAGACGAAAGCAGGAGTCCGTAAGATGGCCAGCACCTTGGTGGTAAGCGCAATAGAGGTTAGCCTTGAAATTGGGTGAAGGGTTCTTGGGTAAAGGAGCCAGAGCCAAGGGTTTGAGATGCCCAAATTTGGTCAAATTTTCCAAGACTAAAGACAGAGGGGCTTCAAAGGCGGAGAAGCTGCGGGGTTGATTGCGCGGCCGGTTGTTCTGCGGAGCTTGCACCTGATTAACATCCGTAATGTGGTTGGTTGCATTGGAAGAAGAGGCATTGGTGCCACTGGTCGCTGTGTTGGAGAAAGTCCCACTTCCAAACAATGCATTGGTGTTCCCTGAGTACGCCCGAGGTTTGATTTCGGAGGGTTAGAAGACTCCCCTTTTAACAGAATTCCTCTTTGCAACGCATCCTCTATGGCCAGGCCAGACTCGAAGAAGGTGTCAAAGTTTGAAGAAGCTTGAACAAGAACCAAATGCCTGGCATAATCTGGCTAAAGGTTGCGGGAGATGATACGGAGCTGATCTCTCCCGCTCGGGCAATCGGTCATCTGAGCGGCTTTCGCCCTCCATCTTTTGACGAAATCCGCAAAGGATTCCTTAGCTTCCATTTTGGTAGACTCAAGCTCCCGAGTTGTCATCCTGAGCTGGGAATTGTAGCTATACTGCAAAATAAACGCAGCATCGATGTCTTCCCAAGTCCTCCTCTTGGCGATGTCGAGTGACAAAAACTAGTGAAAAGCAGGTCCAGAGAGAGTCTGAGGGAACAGTTAGGACATGGCCTCGGGTTCAGCAGCCAAGAGCTTCATGGTGGCATGGTAGCCATAAAGATGAGTCTTAGGGTCACCGCTTCCATCAAACTTGGCCAGATTAGGCATCTTAAACTTGTCGGGTAGCTTAGCATTGGGATACAAACAGAGGCGATCTAGATCATCCCTCCAGCACTGATCTTTTCGGATTTGGAAATAGACTCCTCCAGCTTGGCGATCTTCGCCATGAGAGCAGTCATATTAGGATCTAGAGCAGGTCTTGTAGCAGCAAGATTTAGGTTTGTTGCTTCCGGGCGAGCTTCTCTCGGGTTGGGCTACACTATAAGTCGCCCTGCGTGGTTTGGATCTTCAACAAAGACTTGTTCCGCATGGTTGTCCTCATCAACCTTGCCCCCTGCTTCTGCAGCCGGCGGAAGACGAGTGTTGATAAGGTTATTGAGCCGGGTAAGATTAGCATCGGTCTGAGCAGCCCTTTGTTGCATGGTGGCAATGCTATTCTGAATGTTCATGAGCATGGTTTCGAGAGTTAGCGGTTGTGGATGATCTGCTATAACGGAGGTCTTGGATGAACTAGACGAAGAGGAAAGAGCGGGTGATGTTGGAGATTCGATTTCCTGGATGACTAACGGTGACCCTGACTGTAGAGCGGCCAACAGAGAACGTGGAGAGTCTTCCGTTGTGTCTGATTGGGGCCGTAACTTGACAAGCCTTTGAACCGGATTCTGTCGTAGACGTTCCCAAGTGGGTTTGGCTCTCTGCCTTGATACTTTCCTTGGTGGCGCAATGGTTCAGAACCTTTGCTTGCAATAAAGTAAGAAAGAAGCTCAATAGGGGCCCTGCAGTAACTTTAATCTAAACAAAAGACGAAAGCGAAAGCATAGTCAACGTCGGGAGTGTCACCCTAGACTCTAAGACTAGAAGACAAGTCTGTCTTAATGCGCCCAAACACCACCCTGATCCTCGGGAATCTTTTCGAAGGTGCATCCTTTGAATAAATCAGCTAAGACTAAGAGATGCCACTACAAGAAAAATGGTCATTCCCGGCATTTTTATTAGCGGCATTTTACTTAATGCCGGAAAAGCCATTATTACCGGCATTTCAAGAAATGCCGGAAAAAAATAATTATTACCGGCATTTGTTTAAAAAAATGCCGGCAAAAGTCAATTTTTTCCGCCAAAATAATAACGTTAAACTATTACCGGCATTTGTTGAAAAAAATGCCGGGAATACTCTCCGTATAATATAAATATTTTTCTTTGTGCAAGGGGACTCAATATGGTGGCTAGCCTAGATGGTAGTCCCCCACGCGCGCGAGCCTAAGGTCTTGAGTTCGAATCTTGGGGAGGACAATTTCCCCACAAAATTTGCGTGCCACGTGGGCGCCACTCAAGCGCCACATGGCGGACACGCGGGCGACAAATAAGCACCACGTGGGCGCCACGTGGCGGACACGTGGCGCCCATGTGGCATTTTGTCTTATATGTTATAGTTTTTCCCGGCATTTGTACAAATGCCGCAAATGAGTACACTATTCCCGGCATTTATAGAGATCTTTTCCGGCATTTGTACTTTTACCGACACTCTCCTAGACGGCATATGTAATAAATGCCGGTAATACCTAACAAATGCCGGTAATACTCTTTACCGGCATTTTTTTAACTTTTAGCGGCATTTATAAAATGCCGGGAAAAGCAAAATTTCTTGTAGTGTGCCAAAATAGCCTAAATCTTTGACCATTCTCCTCTCGAAGTTTCAACTTTGGAGTCGGAACAACTTGGTGTGGATGACGTGACACCTTAACCGGGGCGGCGTAGGCGGCACAACGCCATAGCCTAACGGCGTACGTGGTGCGCACGATAACTGAGGTGGTACGAGCATCACAGCATTCTCTCCGTTGTTCCTCGTTTTCTGGTTGAAACTTCGATTGGGTAATTTAGACAAGGACTTAGAAAGTCTCGATTTCCCAAGGTCTCGCTGATCTAAGGATTTTGAAAATCGACAACGTGCACCATCGAGATGCATGACTCTTCATTAGGCCATGGCAGTGTCCTAATAGGCACGAGACAGACTTGAAAAAGAGACAACCTAGAAGCCGCCCTAAACATGCTCCTACGCAAAGCGATATGTATGTACAGTGCATGCGATAGGGAAAGCAGTAACATGTAGACAATATATGGGGTTAGATGCAAGTAGATCTTACCCTGTAGGTTCCTATCCTGGTTTGGAGAGTTCTAATGCTCTGTATATGCAAAGGCTGGTTTTGGCTCGTAACAGGTTCCTCAGACTAAAGCCAAGATATACCTCTCACTGCCCGTGTAACCACAAAGCAACAGTCAAATGGTAGAATGACTCATCATCGTCGAAGCATGTTAGTCATTCGGGGTCCCCAGGATCCGGTAAACCATGTCGGATTGCCAAAACGATCCAACGGGGCTTATCCCACATCGATGTAAATGAAGATGCTAAAAAAGGTTTAAGAAGAAGAAGAATCACAATATCGCAAAATGCCCTTTCAAATTTAGCTCACTTTATTTAGCCCGTTTTGAAAGGAAATAACACAAATGATTAATCGAGAAAGTCCTAGATTGGATTGGCCGGACGTAAAGTCTTGTTAAATCACCATTCCAACCTACGGCAGCGCGAAGCTCAACATTTTGACAAACTTTTGAGTGAGTGATCACGAGTGTTTTTAAACTTTCAAGCACGGATTAATATTGATTATCCCCAGCAGAGTCACCACTGTGGGTAGCGTGCCCTTCCAGGGAGGGAGGGATTCCGTTCCCCCCTCCTAAGAAATGCCGGTTTGATTTGGAGCGCTTTTTAAAGCCGGACGACAAGCACTCGCAATAATACAGAGTCGCCACTCGGGTTTGAAGGTTCGACACCCAAGGAACCTTATTTCGAAGCACTTGCCGTGCCATTTGATTTGAAAAAGTTAAGGAACTAGTCTGTCATAACCATATCTAGGTTCGGGAGCCAGGTTACGAGAGGGGAAGGGTTTTAAGGCACCCCTCTCTCCCAATTC
>BPLS01000511.1:325923-353572 GCA_019656275.1 Rhododendron kiyosumense | reverse complement strand
CACGTGTTCGGCGACTAATCTTACCTGTTCGGGAACACCTCCCTACAGAATCCACTTTCCCATTGTTGCATGGCATAAAGTTGTGTGGTTCTCTGGCCATATTCCAAGGTGCAGCTTAATCACCTGGATGGCCCTTTTGCATAGGTTAAATACAGAAGATAGACTTGTTCTGTTTGGCTACAAATCCTTATCCCAATGCACCTGTTGCCCTTCCGAAGAAAATCATGCCCATCTCTTTTTGACTGTCATATGGCATCCCAGATAAGGAGTATCCTATCCCTTAAGGCCCCCCACATGAGTGGACATCAGGGTTGGCAGCCTTGGGTGGACTGTCTCTCTAACTTGAGAGGTAAGTCTTTGGCCAACACCATTGCAAAGCTGGCATTCACAATGTATGTCCATCATATTTGGTTGGAAAGGAACTATAGAAAGTTCCAGAACTCTTGTTGCCCTCCCACTGTAGTTGCTCATAAAATCTCCAATGATATAAGGACTAGACTGTTGTCCATTGCTAATTTTCCTTGTGGTCTACATTCTGGACATTTAAAAGTACAATGGAATATTGTTTAGTACTATACTCAAATCACTTACATAACTTTGTTTCATTTCAATCACCACTTCAATATTTCATGTTGTTTTGCAGGGTTGTGGAGCCAAAATAGAACAGCCAATTGACCATGTCACCCTGGATTTCATCTACCAAGAAAGGAGGGCTGGCTCCAACATGGACTTCATTAGGAGGGCTGGAGTCATACATGACTCAGCAGATCCACACATAGTCCTGCTATGTACAAGACTTGTGAGCCAAAACAGAACATCCAAATGTGTTTCACTCCATTATGGTTTTCATCTAGCAAGGAAGGAGAGCTGGAGTCCCCACTCAGTGGTCTCCTATTACTGCTAAGTACTCAGGTCATTGTTCAAGGGTATTTAGCCTCACAGCTACCCCCTTGATCCTTTAGTTTTTAGAACCAGGAGATTTGGATCCAGTCTCCAAATCATTCATAGCAACCCCATTCTATGGAAAGCTGGAGTCATCCATGTTCTATCAGACCAAGTCAGTCAAAGCAGCTTCATTTACAGGTTCTCGCATCTGGCCTCCTATTACTTCTAAGTATTTAGTTACATATCTTATTCCTTGTAGACTGAAGTGGTAATTCATAGATCAAGAGTGTCCTTACTAAATTGTGTGATATCCATGTGAGCTGTGTGCTAGAGCCCTAACCTTGTGAGAGGAGATAATAATTAGTGGGGAATCATGAGAGAAATAGTGGAGGGAGAAAGGGGACCCCTGCTCTTGGTATTGGAAAAGAGAGTGGAGTTGTGAGATTCCAAGGGAGTTGAAAGTGAGCTTTATACATACTAAGAGCATTGTCTATTTGTGTGATTGCTGGCTAATTTTGTTACTTCCTTATGATATGTTGCAGTCATGTCTAGCCTCATTTCACTACATTACATGCTAATCCTTGCTACTACTTCTCTTTCCTACTGCTGAGCTTGTTTAAGCAGGTGGTTATTGGAGAGCAAGGTCTCTTGTTGCTTAAACATTATGTTACTACCAATTGTTGGACTGAACATTTGCATCTTGTTGCTGTCAATCGCATAAATGGTGTATATATGGGGCTATTGATGGTTTGAGATATTTTTTTGCTGGTTTCCATGGCTGGTATTGCTCTGTATGTCCATTGCGAATGCTGGCTCTTTTTGTTGACTTCATTACATTGTATAAGGTGTTTAAGTTGTACATGTTCAGTAGACTTGAACTTGGGGTTTGTCCCATCACTTTGTACCTACCCTTAGAGGGTTGACCCTAGGGCTGTTTAAGCTTTTCTAGAAGGCTTGTCCCTAGCTTTCTACCTTCTCCTTAGGGTTTTCTCTATGTCCTTGGTAGGGCTCTGGGCCTTGGCGTATCTCTGCTAATTCAGCAGTTGATAGCAGAGTGTGTATAGCTTAGTGCTCACTTGATGCTGTCATAGATGCTTCTGACCTACTGTTGCTATGTCCTATTAATGCCATTTGATGGCAATCTATTGCTACCAGATATGCTCCTGTTGTTGCACACCTTGCTCACTTTGCTACTAGTTACTGCTATTCTGTTATGTATTTCCTGATTGGGGGACTCACGCCAAGACATTTGGTTGCTACTATCTTATTGTATACTACTGCTGGTCTGTTTTGTTTCCAATCAAGCAGATATCTGCTGTTTTGCTACTGATTGCTACTACTGTTCGTCCCCAGCAGATTGAGAAAGGAAGCTACTACAATTGATTGTAGCTGTTGCTGCCTGCCGTTGCAGCTGCTGTTATGACTGCTTGCTGCTACTGTTCTATTTTGATTCTTGTTGATGCTGCCAAGTCGGGATGTCTTAATGTGTCCCATGGCTGCTTACTATTATCTGCTATGGCAAAATGCCAAAGAACAAGTTGTTGTGATCATGTCATTTACAGAAACGTATTCCCTGCTGTTCACCAAGCTGGACTGCTCCCTTTGGTGATCCAGAGTCCATTTTAGGAATTAGAATGGTGCCTTACCTCTTTTGTAGATGGTTAGGAAACAATGTATCTCAGGACTGCCCTAGATGTTATTTTTTTTGTCTCCATCTAGATTCCAATATCATTCACTCCATGTTGCCACTTGGCTTAGGTTTTCAATTTTCTCAATCTTTGTTTTGTTTTGTTTTCCTCCTGGGGTATGCCCCTTATAGGCTGTATATTCGGTTAGCCTTTTTTTAATTTCAAACTGATTTACCCAAAAAAAACAACAAAGCAATAATGGTCCTAGAATTGCCAAGCAACCCCTAGTAATTCACCTATAATTAAAATCGTCATCATTACATAGGATAAGCTCCAAATCTGAATGATTGACATGTGGCATGTGAAACTCAAAAACTCTTCTATCGTAAATACCATATGAGAAACTTTGCACTATATACATTGATTGGTAAATGATTCAACTGGTCATGGAAAGAGAGGGCAGTCCGCTCTATCTTGGAAAGCAATACCAATATATTTTAATCATTTTGAACACAAAACAGTGTCACTTTTCCAATAATAATTGGTTCCTTGTGTGGAAACTAAACACATGAGACAAAAACATACAGCTTCATTCGCTCCACCATAGTTCCACATTGTCACATCGGAAGTATGTTGTAAGAAACCAAACCAAATAGTATACCTAAACATAAGCAATGATTAATCTACATAATTGTCGTATAGCAGGCTAATAGCACAAAATTTGCAATAGCCATATTCCACATTCAATCCCTCGTACATTCCACAAATGCCAGACTAAGTTATTACCTTCCAAGTGGAAGAGTTTTGGTCAAATTATTCGTCAATGGTAAGTGTTGGGAAACCAGATCCCCAAGACCCAGTAATGACGCGTACAGATTAGACAACAAAAATAAAAACCCTACAAGGCGGAATTAGGGTTTTACCACAACTCCCTGCGACACGATCGCTAGTTGAACTTGTTATAGCACGTCTTGCTATAAACCACGATTACTGCTCGATCGTACCTTACGATCTTCTATCGTATTTCCTGCACGTCTAGAACACGAACTGAGTGTGGACTCTTTCGCGATCTGTTTGCTCTCTCTAGGTCTGCCTCTATTTCGTGAATAATAGAAAAACGTAATCTGACCTAGAGAGCATAACGTGTATATATATAGGGCGACGATAGGGACCTAAGGAGTAATAAGTCAGGGCTTCCAGTGTAAATAAGAAAATCTAATCCCACCAGGATTCTACTTCTTATTTCACTAATTATAATTCACCCCACTACAGAATTATAATTGCACTCCCGTCCTTATCTCAATTATATTACGAGCTCCATGATATTAAATACTTATTAATCTCCCCACGTTAAGATTACAGATATCCGTTGATTAAAATAAATTACTAACAGTAAGAACTCCCCCTCCAAGTAACACCAACTGTCTATTGCAAACACAATACAAGGATTAAAAAGCAAACACAATACGAGGATTAAAAAGGGTAGAACTGATAGGACGTATTAAATCCATACGGTTCTGGTATTCAAAACCACATTCTAAACTTTTACGAGAATTGTTTACAGGGAACAAATGGGAAATATTACACAAACAAGTTTCATCTGAAATTTCTTAAAAGAAGGCCGTTTGTCACACCATGCAATGCTAGCAGTGTCAGATATGCAACTCTATGTGATGGCCAAAGCTGGAGAAATGAAGTCAACATGCTACAGATCTGATGGCATGAGAAGCAAAAAGGTTGATTCTCCACCTAGGTCCTCAAGGGGCCTGCTAAAAGAGCATGAATGATTGCTAGGGAATGAGATTTGAAACTTCCTTTCAAAGAAACAAATAGCTCAACTTCAGTCAAATTGCTAGATTGTCATCCCCATGTAAAAGCAACCACCAAATATAGTATAACATAATGATCGAGACTGATCATTACTAGTAAATCTAGACTTCCACACATGCTTATAAAAGTAAAGGAAAACCCATGCAAACCAGCAAACTGCCTGAAAATAGCAGTGCAGGCTTACATTTTAACTCGTTCACTTCAATTGCCAAGTTCTTCAAACTTCAACTGTGCATTAAGGCCAAGTTCATGTACATTCTTAGTGTATCTTAAATTCTACACTCAACAATATTTTGTTACCTAATCACCTACTTTGGCATAAACTAACACCATTATTTTATGCACATGAATCCTAAATCTGTGGGACGCATTGTAATTACAAGCAACTATGTACGGACACTCATTGTGTCCATAGAAGTGGTAGAGTGTGGAACTACAACACATAATGAGTCTAAAGCAATCAAAAGAACTATTATACAATTTGTAGTTCTGTACTACAAATTCAGAGAATGGAGATTTTAAAAATCCTAGATTATGCACATTTGGAATCAGCACATTTGAAATAACGTAGCCCCACGCCAAAAGAATCTATAAATAGTAGGTCAAATCTCTTTAGTTTCAAAAAGAAGATAAAATGACAAAAAAAATAATATAAAGTTAGCTCCATTAAAAAAACTAGGGCATAAGCCAAAAGGGTACAAGTATCAGAATAGAGAAATACTAAACAATCTCATTGTCTTGGCATCTGAAAGGAACAAATTAGATAAATTAATCAACAAATTCGGATTACAAAATAAATTAATCACCAGTAACGGAAATCTACATAGAAAACATAGAATCATATGTATACATGTAGAGTCAAATCTATCTCATCTTATTTAAAGATAAGAAAATGTCATTCATCAAATAAATTCTCTCTCTCACTGTGGTCAGCCTGCTTTTCTGCTCATTAAGCTAATCAGTAGCCTGCCTTACGATAGCTAGGCAAATTTCCAATGTTAACCAAAGCACTAATCTCTTCTAAGCCCTTAGCAGACATACACGTTACATGCAAACAACAAGGGAGAAAGAGAGAGAGAGAGAGAGAAAGAGTACCAGAACGGAAGAGACAAAATCGAAATCAATGACTGAGCCTGCTGTAACAACTCTGAATTTCAGTAAATAAAAATTCATTTAAATATTTAAAATTTTATTTTAATTACTTGGATTGCTTTTAAAAATTCCTTTTTAATTCCTAATAATCCGTCATAATTAGATTTTAGTCCTTAAAAATCATCTCTTGACTAGAAATCCCACATGGCAAGTGTAGTTAGTTTTCCAACTGATTAGTTGGAGGAACCGAACTATCATTTCACCTAGTTATATTCTCCTAACCCCAGATGAATCATTTTGACCATCGTTGAGCCTTATGAACCCCTCCAAACCCTATTGAACCATTAGAGCATAGAAGTAATCATTTTACTCCCACGATAAGTCATTTCAAACCCTAATTATCACCAATATTCCTTATCCATTGAATAATAAATGTTAGGGAAAATATTATCCTTTGGACAATAGATATTAGGAAATGCCAATGAATGTATATACTTGACAAGACAAGTCATACCAAAGGAAGTCATCATTTTGCTTCCAGAAGAAGTAACCTTAGCCTTGCCATGCATACAACCCTCAGAATAATAGGCCTAAACCTAAATTGCCCACCAAAGTTATTTTCCTAGATTCTATAAGTACATTTATGTACTTATATATAGGTATATATACCTCATAGCCTATTATAAGCATGTCTATATATGTCTATATGTACATAACTGCACTTTCTAAGAAAATATTACCCATGGGGCAATGTTCTTGTCGATGAAAGCCTTAGCATAATCATTTCCTCTTCTATAGACCTAATAGGACTACATAGTACCTTAGTGTACTTACATATATATATATACACACACACATAAGCATATATATAGGCACATGGTACAAAAGAGAGAAACAGTGAGAGAGAAAGAGCTGAGAGGGAGAGAGTGAGGGAGAGGGTGGAGTGTGTGCATCTATTTTGTACACCTACACAAGTCACCTTTAGCCGATAAGCCTAACACCTACTTGACAACCCATTTCTAGGCATTTTTGAACACAATCCTAGCCATCATTTTATTCTTTCTTACAAGTTAACCCTTCCTAGGACAAGACTAGTCAAAAACCCTTCATAATAACCTCAGTTATGGCCTAAATTGGAAAAGACAAGTGACGAAGGGATGGCATGCTTGAAATGACTAGACTATGGAGCAAAAAAATGAGAGAAAATGAGAGAGAGGGAGGCCGGCCATGGGGGAGAGAGAGGGAGCCAAATTTTGCTATAAATAGCACCCCCCCACTAACCATCCAACTCAAACCTTCACCGATCAACTTCTCTCTCTAGAATTTTAGTGTTCTTACTTTGTTCTTTCTTGTTCTTGGTGTTCTTGAGTGTCTTCTTGAGTTCTTCAAGAAACTCATCCAAGACCGCCACCAAACCGCCCTTTCAATCTAAAAGTTTTAGTAGTGTTAGTCAAGATTTAGTTTCGAGAGAAACAGTTCTCTTTCGAAGCTACCGGAAGTTTACCGTAGGAAGTCACTCCACTCGATCGTCAACTCGTTTTTCGTTGCCGCCCTACCGCCAAGAAGAACGGTAGAATCTTCTAAACCTCTATCCCTATGTATATGTAGAATATCTTTACTTACTTACTCTAAGTAAACGTAAAAATTTCCTTAACCATTAAACTCTAAGTATATTGTATGATGTTTGTATGTTAGAAATGCATGAGAACTTGAAAGGTGTTTTTCTTGAAGTAATGGAAAGGAAGGGGAGTATGTTGAATATATAGACTTTATTTTCTGAAAAAACATGTGTTGTTTTGAACTTCCCAAAAAGAAAGAAAGAACGAGTTTCGAAAGATTTTAATATAACGCTTGATTGTATGTACTTGTATTTTGATCTTTAGGATGGTTATGAGAATGCATACATGTATTACTTGCATTACTTGTGGTTGTGTGATAAAGCATAAGTGGTTTCCACTCCAAAGGTGTCCGTAGATATGGCGTTATGCTTTAAGTGATAATTTGAGATTGATGGATAATATAAAGTTGGATGGTCTTGCTAGTTTAGTTTCAAGATTACAATGAATGGTTTATGATTTCTTACGTGGAAAGTCCTACCGTGGAGTCTATGCATGAGAACGAGACACAAAAATCAAGAAAGTCAGTAACATGACACCTAGGGTGTGTTAAAGATAAGGCATGATTTGAAAAAGAGAAATGGTTTGAAAACCGCAATGTGGCGGGACTTGCCCATTGTGTGGTGTGTGTTTATGTGTGCCAATGGGAACCCGGGATGGTGGAACCATTGTGAGGATACTCGGGAGACCGGAACGGCGGAGCCGAGGTTGGGTGTGAAGCTTGGTTATCCGTGGAGAGAAGCCAATGCAAAGTTTTGTGTGCCAATGGGAACTTGGGACATCGGAACCATTGTGAAGATACTCGAGAGACCGGAATGGCGGAACCGAGGTTGGGTGTTTTAAAAACGATTTTAGACATGAGAAAATGGTGAAACGGTCTACGACAAGTCGCGTAGGAGAAACACAGAAAATTATGGACACTAATGTTAGTTGAATAGTGAATGTGGATGTGTCATTGTTAACCATTTGGTCAAATATGCATGCAACTATGTGGAAAACATTAATTTTGTGACCTATTATTTATAAGTTAAGGGTTAGTGGGAATAGATTATTCTATTGAGCTTTCGTAGCTCATGGTGTTACCTTTGGTAACCATGACATATTATATTGGTGGCGACGCCAGTATAATGTGTCAGATCTTATAGATGAACAGGGTGAACTCTTCACCTTGGAGGCTTTCGGAGCCGAGGAACTGGCTAGGATGGAGGAACAAGTGGAGCAATAGATAGGGACCCTAATTTTTCCTTTCCAAGTTTAATTAAAAAGAAAATTCTTATGAGAGTTATGTTGTAATAATAAGCCATGACTCTATTTAGGTTTTTAATAAAATGTTTATTTAATGTTCCCAAAATTATGGGCGTTACAACTTGGTATCAGAGCTTTAGGTTCAAAATCTCGGCCTTGGGTAGAATGGGTAGAACCATAAGATAGTTTGACCGTTGCACAAACGTGAATTGAGTTTAAGTTTACCGTCCCAAATTGGGTGAAATTCTGACAAAACAATCTTCGGATTGAAGCAAGGTGTGGAAATTGGTAATATCACCGAGCTAAGAATTCCTGAACAAGTGGATGATGACTTAAGTCAAGGAGCGAATGTGGAACATAGAAACTTGAAAGTTTTCTCTAGATTTATATTAAAACTCTTTCTTAAAACTTGACTAATAATACTTTTTCTTGTAGATGAAATTTCTAGTCGATCTTTTAGTCGAAGCCTACCAACTTAGGAATACCATAGAAACCATGATGACCCAGTGATTGGAAGATCTCGACTTTATTGCCGCTGTACTTGCAGAAAAGAGAGATTTCCAAAAAGTGTAGCAGAATACCCCTATTCCCGTCGAAAAGGACCCTTGGTTTCCTAAAATGTTCCCTATCCTTTATGCCTTCCATGAGTATTTCGATGTCTTACTCCCGATGCCAAATACCGAGATTGAAAATAAGAAGGGAGAAATCAATAGCAATAATGATGCCAAGGAGGTAGCTAAGGAGGGAAACCTTACGGATTAAGGAAGTCTCGAGGAAGACAAGTCCTAGAAGACCCGTGAAAGCCTAGGTGCACCCGAATAAAACCAGTAGTAGTTGTAATCCTTCGGGATATAAGTTGTTAAAGAATAGGATCACCAATGTCTAATTTTCCCAAGTTGTACTTTTTGCTATGTTCAAGAATGAAAGACTTGTTATTTTAACTATGTGTATGCCTGTTGTTCATACTCAAATTATACCTTGCATCAATAAGTCTAAAATATAATTTCCTTTATTGTAGATGGACCAACCAATCTCTATCAAGCCAACCTGCTAGCTGAAGCTCACCATCTTGCAAGCACCCTAAGATCGATGATGAACCAACTAGTGGGAGATCCTTATTTTCCCTATGCTTTTCCCTACACTTATGACTACTACCAAGAGCATGGTAACATCATACTCCCCCGTAAATATGAAGAGGAAGATGGTGTCGCAGCAGCACCCATCCTAGTCCAAATAGCACCTCCCGAGAATGAAGAATTCATAATTGAGGGAGTTGAGGAGGACGATGCCGAAGCAGCACCCATAGCACCCCTCGATCACCTAGAAGTTGAGGAAGACCCTGAGGAAGAAGACCCTGATAAGGATCCCGAGGAAGAAGATCCCGAAGAGTTTCCTGAGGAGGAACCAATGGGCTGGCAATCTGACGATGAGGAAATATTGATTTTTGGGGCAGAACCTGAAGAGGAAATGGAGCTAGAATGGGTCATGCCAGACTTCATGGATGTACCCAACAACTGTAGAGATGTACCACCACCACTCTTTGAGACTGAGATAGGCGCTTATAGGGTCGAATTTCCAAACTTCTTCTAGATCAGTTAGGAAGGCTTAACAAGTGGTTGGACCTTTTGTTGTAATCAGAATGTAGTAGGAAGCTTAGGCTAGTAAGCCATCTATGTTGTACTTGTTTTATTATGTAATGAAAGACTTGAAATTTCTGTTGATATGTGATCACTGTTTATGTGAATACTTGTGCTAGTTTCTATTCGTACTCAATTTTTCTCCTTACACCATTAAGTCTAATATATAACGATCTTTATTGTTATAGATGTCAAACGTATGACAAGGAGGATGCCTACCCTTCGCCCCGCGAGTATTAGCTGACTACCAGTCATTACTGGCACCCAAGTACATGAGACCCACACCCCCGCCGGAGGATGACATGGAGCTCTATGAAGTTTCAATTACTTGGGAGATGCCCCCACCAGTTGCAACTTCCGAGAACCTTCCACCTACCCAAGTCCCTGCACCACCTGTGGAGGACTTCGAGCAACCATTCGACTATCTTATGTTTGACCCAGAACTGGAGGTTGCAATGCTGAACCTCTCCCAGTACCACCTAGAACCACTGAAGGAACCTCCCATCCTGTCTGTAGAAGAATTGCTCGCACAGGAGCGTGAATATCTTCTTAAAACTGAGACCACTGCCGAAAGGGAATACAAGATGTGGTTGAGGGAAATGTACGGAGTCAAACTACCCTAGGTTGGAGTCCCAGCAGCATGGAGTAAAGCTTTTTAACTTGTAGGATTATGTAATAGTATGTAGGACAGTTCCTACTTGTCTTAGGAATCTATCTATGTCCCTGCTTGCATTTTGTAGTAGAACTCTATGCTATGTATCTCTCTTTTATCTATGAAAAACTTGCTTTATTAAAGAGTACTGTTACATACTATGCGATCAATTGTTTATTATCATTTGCAAAAGGAAAACAATTTAGACTAAAACTTCCCTTTTCAATTTTTACTCGTAGATGATGAACCGAAGCAATGGACTAGGATACAAAAATGGAAAATCCTCTGGCGCAAACCCCGACCTAGCCCAAATCATGTAAGCGTTCCTCGTTCCTCGTTGCCCTGAACACTAACCGCCAAAACCAGAACCATAACGACGGACCCATGACCCGAACTCAAGCAATGAACGAGTTCTGCAAATGCCGACCTCCGACCTTCCATGGAGATACCAACCCTGTCGTGGCCGAGACATGGCTGAACGAGGTCAAGATGATCCTTAGAACCCTAGGGATTACTCAGGATGGGATCGAGTGGCCTTAGCCACTTACCAGCTGAAGGGAGAAGCCCGCTACTGGTGGGACCTGATGGAGGCAACCCATGCCTCCATCAGGTCACTCGATCTCCATGCCTCCATCAGGTCACTCGTCTAGCCAAGGAACAGGAATTCCTAAAACTGAAACAAGGGACAATGACCGTTACAAAGTACGCGGCCAAATATGAGGAACTGTCCCGTTATGCTTTAACCTCCATCCCAACCGAGGACAAGAAGGCAAGAATGTTCGAGTGGGGACTGATAACTGCTTGAAGGGCTGTGGTGGCTCAAGCCTTTACCCCCTATGTCGAGGTCGTGAACTGTGCTCTCCGGCTAGAGAGTGAAGAGACTGACTTCAAAACTCAATGGAGGAGGGCGACTGGCAACACTAGCGAACCAATCCGAACCCAACCACCCAACAACAACCGTGGACCCTATCCCACCAAACCATCTAACCTGCTCTAGAACAACCAACCTTGGAAGACTGCTACGCCAGGGCGTGGTGAACCACAGAGGGGCGGCCAAAACAGAGCAGTAGTTCAGTGCTTCAACTGCCAGGCTCTGAGTCACTATAAAAGCATGACCCCCAACCCCAGAAGGAGAGGAATGGGAGCTTTGAAAACCAGAAGGCTCAACAACCTGGGCAGGCCGGCTTCATGAAGCAGAACCCTGGAGGCCCAGCACAGCAGCAGAATGGGCAGAATAAAGGGAAGCAGCCCATGGGAGCCCAGCAAGGAGTAAAGAGCAGGATCCCTCTGTGTCCAAGGTACGCTACTATAATATAGTACCTGTGTACAAGCCTCGTTTTACTCTGGTGCATCACATTCATTTATATCTACTATCTACGTAACTGCTCTAGCACTAGAAACAGAACCCCTAAGTATAAGTACGAAAGTAATATCACCGTTGGGGGGGAGTATAGCTGTTAGTCTAGCGTGTAGAGGGTGCGAGATAGAAGTAGCCAATTTGTGTCTGACCTGCGACCTCAGAGTGATCGATATGGCGGATTGCGACGTAATCCTAGAATAAACTAGCTATCGGCTCACCGAGCAGTCATAGACTGTCATCGGAAGACGGTGATGGCTTACACCCCAGAAGGGACTCGTTTCCGTTATAAGGGGGACAGAGAAACGACGAGTTCGACGACGAAAAGATCAAGATGGCAGAATCAATTGTTTGGATGGCTAGCTAGTCTCCAAATGGAAGAAACCGATAAGATGGAACTGGGATTACCACACATTGTTTAGGAGTACGCAGATGTTTTCCCAGAAGAACTCCCTAGTTTACCACTCCAAAAAGAGATAGACTTCTCTATAGAACTCCAACCAGGAACCGCTCCAATCTCCATGGCACCATACCGAATGGCCCCTACAGAACTAAAGGAGCTCAAGACCCAATTGCAGGAGCTGTTGGACAAAGGATTCATTAGACTAAGTACATCACCATGGGGAGCGCCTGCTTTGTTCGTGAAGAAAAAAGAAGGGTCACTTCGACTGTGTATTGACTATAGGAAGTTAAACCAAGTCACAGTCAAGAACCGATATCCGTTGGCTAGGATCGATGACCTATTTGATCAATCAATAGGAGCAACCTGCTTTTCAAAAATCGATCTGCGATCATGCTATCATCAGTTAAGGATTTGGGATGAGGACATCGCAAAGACAGCCTTTCACACCAGATACAGACACTACGAGTTTGTAGTAATGTCGTTCGGACTGACCAATGCTCCGGCAGTATTCATGTGTCTCATGAACAAGATCTTTCAACCCGACTTAGACAAATTTGTAGTGGTGTTCATTGATAATATCTTGATATACTCTGCCAATAAGGAAGAGCACGAAGAACACCTTCGGATGGCACTACAAGTACTTCGAGATAACCAATTCTATGCCAAGGCTAGTAAATGTGAGTTTTGGCTGGAAGTGGTTAACTTCTTGGGACACGTGGTATCCAAGGACGGAATCGCGGTGGACAAAAGTAAGGTCGAAGCCGTGCTGAATTGGAAACGCCGACCTCCGTATTCGAGATCCAAAATTTTCTAGGATTGGCTGTCTATTACCACAGATTTATCTAAGACTTTTCAATCCTAGCCAAGCCAATGACAAGACTGACTTAGAAAGGAGTGAAGCTGGATTGGAATGAAGCCTGCGAAAAGTCTTTCCAGGAATTGAAAAAGAGACTGACCAGTGCACCGATACTCATCATTCTTGAGTGGGGTGTAGATTATACGGTTTACTACGACACGTCAAAAGATGGCTTGGGATGCGTGCTAATGCAGAATGGAAAAATTATAGCCTACGGATCCTGGCAACTTCAACCGCATGAGAAGAACTACCCCACTCATGACTTAGAATTGGCTGCGGTAGTATTCGCCCTTAAGTCCTGGCGTTACTATCTGTGGGGAGAACAATTCGAAGTTTTTACCAACCACAAGAGCCTTAAGTACCTTTTCACTCAGAAGGAGTTGAACCTGAGGCAGCGTTGATGGATGGAATACTTGGAGGACTACAAGTTTATGCTACAGTATCACCCCAACAAGGCCAACGTGGTAGCTGACGCTTTGAGTTGAAAGGACAGGGCACAGAAGGTCAAGATTGCCATTAAGGAATGGGAGATGGTGGACACCCTCAACGAGTTCAACTTGCGACCATCATCAGAGAATGGGAACGCACGTTTGTATGCTCTCGTTGTAGAGCCAACACTTCACCGAGAAATCCTCCTGGCCCAAACCTTCGAGCAAGATTGCGAGTTCATTCGGTATCGAATTCGAGAAGGAAAGGCGCTACCAGGATGGACAATCGAGAAGGACAACAGCCTGAGATTCAAGGGAAAGGTGTTTGTACCCAATATTGGAACCCTTCGAGAAGTCGTACTTCGAGAAGCTCACCATTTGAACTTCACTGTTCACCCTAGTGGTACAAAGATGTATCATGATCTGCAAAGAATGTACTGGTGGGAAGGAATGAAGAAGGATGTAGCCCAATTTGTGACCACCTGTTTAGTGTGTCAACAAGTTAAGGTTGAACACCAGAAGCCTGGAGGAGACCTTCAACCCATACTAATACCGACCTGGAAGTGGGAGCATATTTCAATGGATTTAGTGACTGGGTTACCAAGGTCTGCCAAGTCCAACACTGCTATTTGGGTGATTGTAGATCGACTCACTAAATCTACACATTTTCTGCCTATTAAGATGACTAGAAAATGTGAAACAGCTGAGCCTGCTGTACATTCGAGAGATTGTACACTTACACGGAGTGCCTATCTTGATAGTATCTGACACAGATCCACGTTTCGTATCACACTTTTGGAAAGGACTGCAGAAGGCATTGGGAATAGATGTAAGGCTTAGCACGACCTTTCACCCATAGTCAAATGGACAAACGGAGAGGACAATATAAACACTGGAAGACATGCTAAGAGCTTGTGCCTTGGATTTTTCTAGAAGTTGGGAGCAACACTTTCCTTTTGTAGAGTTCGCTTACAACAACAGCTACCAAGCCAGCATCGAGATGGCACCATACGAAGCCCTATACAGTTGACCCTATCGTTCTCCGGTCTACTGGACAGATGCCGGGGAAACAGGATTGATTGGACCCGACATTGTACGAGATACCACCGAAAAGGTCAAAACCATCAAATAAAGGATCCAAACCGCTCAAAATCGACAAAAATGCTATGTAGATAAAAGGAGCCGGCCATTAACCTTTGCAGTAGGAGATCAAGTGTTCCTGAAAATCAGACCAAAGAAAGGGGTTATCAGATTTGGGAAAAAGGGAAAGCTGTCCCCACGCTACATCAGACCTTTCGACATCATGGAGAAAATCGGGAAGGTTGCGTATCGTCTAGCACTACCACCACAGCTAGACAGAGTACATAACGTGTTCCACATTTCAATGCTCCGCAAGTATCTCGCCCTGCCCACGCATGTCCTCAACTGGGAAGACATTTCCATCGAAGAAGATGAAACATACGAAGACAAACCAATAGAGATACAAAACCGAAGTGAGAAGATAATCCGGAATAAGACAGTCAAACTAGTACGAGTCTTATGGAAGCACCATGGATCTAAAGAAACCACATGAAAGAGAGAGGAAACCATGAAAGCAAATTAACCCCACCTATTCGAATCCAAGCGTACACCTAATTTCGAGGACAAAATTGTTTAAGGAGGATAGTTTGTAACGACTTTGAATTTCAGTAAATAAAAATTCGTTTAAATATTTGAAATTCTATTTTAATTACTTGGATTGCTTTTAAAAATTTCTTTTTAATTTCTAATAATCCATCATAATTAGATTTTAGTCCTTAAAAATCATATCTCTTGACTAGAAATCCCACATGGCAAGTGGAGTTAGTTTTCAACCGATTAGTTGGAGGAACCGAACTACCATTTCACCTTGTTACATTCTCCTAGCCCTAGATGAACCTTTTTGACCAACTTTGAGCCTTATGTACCCCTCCAAACCCTATTGAACCATTAGACCATAGAAGTAATCATTTTACTCCCATGACAAGTCATTTCAAACCCTAATTATCACCAATATTCCTTTATCCATTGGATAATAAATGTTAGGAAAAATATTATCCCTTAGACAATAGATATTAGGAAATGCCAATGAATGTATATACTTGACAAGACAAGTCATACCAAAGGAAGTCTTCATTTTACTTCCAAAAGAAGCAACCTTAGCCTTGCCATGCATGCAACCCTTAGACTAATAGGCCTAAACCTAAATTGCCCACCAAAGTTACTTTCCTAGATTCTATAAGTACATTTGTGTACTTATATATAGGTATATATACCTCATAGCCTATTACAAGCATGTCTATATATGTCTATATGTACATAAATGCACTTTCTAGGAAAATATTACCCATGGGGCAATGTTCTTGTCAATGAAAGTCTTAGCATAATCATCTCCTCTTCCATAAACCTAATAAGACTACATCGTACCTTAGTGTACTTATATATATATATATATAGGCACATGGTACAAGAGAGAAAGAGAGAGAGAGAGAGAGAGAGAGCCGAGAGGGAGAGAGGACAGAGAGGCCGAGAGAGTGAGGGAGAGGGTGGAGTGTGTGCATGTGTTTTGTACACTTACACAAGTCACCTTTAGCCATAAGCCTAATACCTACTTGACAACCCATTTCTAGCCATTTTTGAACACAATCCTAGTCATCATTTTATTCTTTCTTACAAGTTAACCTTTCCTAGGACAAGACTAGTCAAAAACCCTTCATGATAACCTAAGGTATGGCCTAAATTGGAAAAGACAAGTGAGAAAGGCATGGCATGCTTGAAATGACTAAACTATGGAGCAAAAAAATGAGAGAACAGGAAAGAGAGGGAGGCCGGTCATGGGGGAGAGAGAGGGAGCCAAATTTTGCTAGAAATAGCACCCCCCCACACACCATCCAACTCGCACCTTCACCTATCAACTTTTCTCTCTAGAATTTTAGTGTTCTTACTTTGTTCTTTCTTGTTCTTGGTGTTCTTGAGTTTCTTCTTGAGTTCTTCAAGAAACTCATCCAAGACCGTCATCAAACCGCCATTCGACCACCCTTTCGATCCAAAAGTTTTAGTAGTGTTAGTCAAGATTTAGTAGGAAGTCACTCCGCCCAATCATCAACTCGTTTTCCGTAGCCACCCTACCGCCAAGGAGAACGGTATCCCTAAGTATATGTAGAATATCTCTACTTACTTACTCTAAGTATACGTAAAAAATTCCCTAACCGTTAAACTCTAAGTATATTGTATGATGTTTGTATGTTAGAAATGCATGAGAACTTGAAAGGTGTTTTTCTTGAAGTAAAGAAAAGGAAGGGGAGTATGTTGAACATATCGACTTTATTTTCCGGAAAAACATGTGCTGTTTTGAACTTCCCAAAAAGAAAGAAAGAACGAGTTTCGAAAGATAATAATTTAGCGCTTGATTGTAAGTATTTGTATTTTCGTCTTTAGGATGGTTATGAGAATGCATACATATATTACTTGCATTACTTGTGGTTATGTGATAAAGCATAAGTGGTCTCCACTCCAAAGGCGTGTCCGTACATGTAGCTTTATGCTTTAAGTGATAATTTGAGATTGATGGATAATATAGAATTGGATGGTCTTGCTAGTTTAGTTTCAAGATTACAATGTATGGTTTATGATTTCTTACGTGGAAAGTCCTACCGCGGAGTCTATGCATGAGAACGAGACACAGAAATCAAGAAAGTTAGTAACATGACACCTAAGGTGTGTTAAAGATAAGGTGTGATTTGAAAAAGAGAAATGGTTAGGAAAACCGCAATGTGGCGGGATTTGCCCATTGTGTGGTGTGTGTTTATGTGTGCCAATGGGAACTCAGGGCGGCGGAACCATTGTGAGGATATTCGGGAGACCGGAACGGCGGAATCGAGATTGGGTTTATAGCTTGGTTATCGGCGGAGAGGAGCCAATGCAAAATTTTGTTGCCAATTGGAACCTGGAACGATGGAACCATTGTGAGGATGCTCGGAAGACCGGAACGGCGGAACCGAGGTTGAGTGTGTTAAAAACGATTTTAGACATGAGAAAATGGTGACACGGTCTACGACAAGTCATGTAGGAGAAACACAAAATCATGGACACTACCGTTAGTTGAATAGTGAATGTGGATGTGGCATTATTAACCATTTGGTCAAATATGCATGCAACTATGTGGAAAACGTTAATTTTGCGACCTATTGTTTATAAGTTATGGGTTAGTGGGAATAGATTATTCTATTAAGCTTTCGTAACTCATGGTATTACCTTTGGTGACCTTGACATATTATATTGGTGGCGACGCCAGTATAATGTGTCAGATCTTATAGATGAACAGGGCGAACTCTTCACCTTGGAGGCTTTCAAAGCCGAGGAACTGGCTAGGATGGAGGAACAAGTAGAGTAGTTGATAGGGACTCTAATTTTCCCTTTCCGTGCTTAAATAATTAAAAAAAAAAAAAACTCTTGTGAGAGTTATGTTGTAATAATGAGCCATGGCTCTATTTAAGTTTTTAATAAAATGTTTATTTAACGTTCCCAAAATTATGGGTGTTACACTTGCTGTTGCCAATGAGCCTCTTGTCGCTGATGAGTGTCGTCGACACTGGCTCACATCCTGCAATCACAGAGAAAGGGTGAGAGGAAATCGATCGGTGAAGAGAGAGAGAGAGAGAGAGAGAGAGAGAGAGAGAGTGAGTGAATGAGAGAGTGAGTGAATGAGTGAGTCTGTGTACGGGATTGAGGAGGGGGATTGTGAATTTTGGGGGAAGAGCAGAAAGGGGAATTTTGGGGGAAGGGTTACTGTCACTATTCATGAAGCTACGTCATTTCTGGTAAAGGGTTTAAACACCCAACTTTGCCGCTCTTTTTCCTGCTGCCCGTATGTTTTTTCTAACTATTCCTGGGGGTTTTTGAAATTGCCTGGAATGAAATGCGGGGAAAAGTCATTTTTCTTGTAGTATGAAAGGCTTTTTCCGTTGTAATTTTTTTTTTTTTTTGCAAAGTACTCAACAATTGACATTTACTTTTGGTTGTATTAAGAAGAATGCAATTTCTACCTTAACATATGAATGGGGTAGGATAGTCCACAATCCAAGACTACTTGCATAACCTGAGCATGTACCTCTAGCTACAAAAAAAAAGGTAGTCTACACATTTACTTTTGGTTGTATTAAGGCATTGCATGAAAAATTTGGGAAGATCAAAAAGAAGTCTACACATTTGATGTGTTTTGATCATGAATTTGTGGCCTTTTATGGATAGTGAGGAAGGCAGCGAAAAAATTTTCCTTGGCTTCCTGACCATGCTTCTTTGACTAATAACTCCATTCATGGATCCATGGCATGAACACAATCTATGTGCTCAATGACATTGGAGGGGCTCAAATCATTTAGATTTTGAGAGTTGACGACATTTTCATTATAGAAATAAAGCGCTAGAAGACGAAGTTTAGAAGAGACTGAATTTCTTGGAGAAAAAAAGTGTATGCACGTCAAAGGAAGGATTAGTTAGTAAAGTTGACTCGCCATGATATTCTTGATGATTCACATGCCACTAGCTACCAATCAAATGATAAGATTGCTGCTTATCTTCAAGTGCTCGGTGACACTTTGGTATTCAATAATGTGAGACTACCCATTTTAATCAAATCAGGTTATCCATCTGCAGAAAACTGAAGCTTCAAACTAATGGAAGTCCTCAAGGAGGTCTCGGTGCTGCTGGTATGAGGGATACAGGGAAGTGGATTATAGCCTATGAAGGGAATTGGAGGAAGTTGTAACAAGCTTTGAGGCTGAACTTAGAAGCATTCTTCAAGGCTCAAAGCTACAAGAGAACAAAGGATTCAAAGGAGTTAAACTCAGCAATACAGTCTCAAGCTAATCCCAAAGGATGGTCATGCAACTCACAAGTATAGATCTTTGATATATGACTGTGAACCGAAGCTACAAGAACCAAAAGGTCCATCACTGACATACTCAGACAAGCTGCTATATGTGTTGACAACTTACCTAAACTCGGAGCACAAGCCTTGTAGAAATAAGAGTCCTGCAAGAGCCACCAAATGAAATTGCAACTAAGGAGTTGACATAACTCGTTATGATTACATCGGTTATGTGTGCGCCGATTGATGAGCGGCAAAGCATTGGTGGGTGCTTATTCATGCAGCGTTTTTGGCATCAAGAGTTGACTGCCAAGTGTTTTTGATCCATATTAAAGGGTTACAATTATCCTTTTTCAATGTGGCTTGTCTGCTTTTCTTAGAACCAAGTGATTTGAAGGGTTAACCTTGGGCCCCGTTTTTATTTGTTTAAGTTTCGTTTGCAAGTACCTTTTGCAAATTAAATAGTAAAAGAAAGGAATTTTGCAATATGTTTTCTTTTAAAGGAACAAACTTGTTGGGCTTTGAAGGGTAATACCACTGTTGATCTTTGTTTTGATAAAGCTATGAAAAAACACTTGGCTAGTGTGACTAATATTTTTGACGAAGCGACTCCAAATCTTTGTGATTTGGTGAAACCGATTAGTGGCAAATTAAAAACTATAAGACTGATTTTCTTTTCTCGTTCTTTTTGGGACCTATATTGTAACAGCCCTGATTTTCGGTAAATGAAAATTTCGTTAAATATTTGAATTTTATTGTTTTTAAAATTCCTTTTTCCTATAGTTCATCATAATTACATTTTAGCCCCTTAAAATTCATTTCTTGTCTTTAAACCCTACTTGGTGTGAATAATTCATTTCTAACCGGCTAGTTGGAGTAACCAAACTAGGAAGCCACCTAGTTACTTTTCCCTAACCATAGATGGACCGTTTTGCCCATCCTTAAACCTTGTGAACCTTTTCAACCCTAGACTAAGAACTAATTATTCTTTTTCTTTTATTATTTTGGTTTTCTTCTCTATCTATTGGTCAATAGAAGTTAGGGTAATCTTTGTCCATTGGATAATAAGCCTCCCATTAAAATATGTTGGTTAGTACATGGATATAATATTATATATGTTTTAAACACATGTGCATAGTACATTTAATCTTTGTTTATTGGGTATTCTCCCACCCATCTATTATCCATTGGTTAATAACCGCAAGGAAAGTTATTACCCATTGGGTAATAGGTTGTTCTTCCACCCAAGTACATGGGTTGATTAATTTAATCTTTTTCTTTAACCCATGTGTGTAAGTACATAATATTTTATTATGAAAGTACTTACTAGACTTAATAATCATAGGATTCCCTAAGTACTCTTATATTATATTATATTGGGGTATTGATCTTCCTAGATCACATGGTACATAGATATATATTATATAAGTACTTGGTTGATTAAAGAACTCACTAGTACACATGTGCCAATTAGTTTGTTAAAACTTTGCCCTTAAGTTTCCTTGACTCAAGTACAATAGTACCTATTGTTTATTATCTTTCTTGTACATTATATATAGTGTACTTGGGAGGGAGGGAGAGAGAGAGAGAGAGAGAGAGAGAGAGAGGGAGAGATGGCCGAGAGAGAGGGGAGAAAGAGTGGTAGTCGGCCAAGAGAGAAAGGAGGGAGAGAGAGAGAGAGAGAGAAAAAGAAGAGAAAGAAGGTAGTACCTTGGCTTGATCTTCCCTTGTACTTAAAATCCTTGGTGTATCTTCTTCCTAGCCAAAAATCTATCCTCTCATAGTCCTTTTATGGTTGTTTAACACCAAATCTTGTACAACTACCCTTTCCATCCACCAAATCTTCCAAGATCAAATCCTTGGTACAATCTAGCCATGCAAGCCTAGGGTTAGGTCATTGATCTTCCAAGATTACATGACACGTGTCAAATTGAAGTAGAGAGAGAGAGGGGGGGGGGGGGGGGGCGGCCTTGCGAGGAGGAGAGAGAGAGCCAAGGTTTTGCCTATAAATAGCAAGCTCACTTCAAGCTTCAACTCACACCTTCAAGCTTTGCTCTTCCTTCTCTCTAGAAACCATTCCAATTTCCAGGCAGCCTACTGCCCTTTTAAAAATCCTCAGTTTTCTCCTGCTTAGAGTGGTTTTTAGAACCAACTTCCTTCGGGAAAGTTCTAGAGCACTTCGAGACCTTCAATTTAGACCCAAGAACCAATTGAAGGGATTAATATTTCTATGCGTTTGGATATGGGCTTTCATTGATGATACAGACCGGAGACAAACTTATTATACGGAATAAGTGCAACACCCTCATTTGTTTTTTATTCTTAAGGGGGTGAATTTTTGCCCTTATGTTTCTATAATATTTTTGCCTCCCATTCTTGCATAAAATATTAATTAGGGACTTAAAATAAGTAGTCCCATCCTCTTACTGTTATATTGATTCATTGGAAATTTAGTCTAAAAATTGATTAAGAAATAATGATTTACAACATGTGTTGGAGTGATGACTATGAGCATTGCAGATTTTCGATCTCTATCCATAGTTAAAATCATTATTTGTTTAATAGGAATTTAGGATAAAATTATTGTAATGTGCTAAATATTTCCAATGCGCAAATAAATGTAGTGAAATGGCCTTGAAGACTATTGTTGCTGATCTTGTTAAGGGAGAGAAACTGGATGGGAAAAACTATGACATGTGGTATAAGAAAATTTAATTAGTATCTCCTTAATGAGCAAGAAGTACTTGAAATCTTGACCAATACCATGACTGTCACCGAAGAGGGGACCACTACCCAAGACCGCCGAAACATGAAAACTTATCAAAATTGGGTCAAGAAAGACCGTTGTGCACGCTTTACTATGTTAGCCAGCATGCACAATGATCTCATTGGCGAGTTTAAAAATTGTGCTACGGCCCAAAAAATATGAAACCAGCTGAAAATTGCTTTTGGTGGCATAATGGCAACTAGGTTGCGTGTGTTACCAGTGAAGTTCGACATTTATAAAATGAACCCCCAACATTCCATGCCTAATCATTTGAGGGTTATGTTGGCTATGATACGCGCGACCTTAGGACTGCTAGTAACGTTCTGACTGATGAGCAACAGATTCTCGCTGTGCTTAGGTCTTTGCTTGATGAGACATAGGACCATTTCAAGCTCACAATGACACACAATGAAATGGTTAAAACCTTTAATGATTTGAAGTGTCATCTTGAGCTTGAAGCTGAGCGCCAAGATGCAAAGCACGGCAATGAGGTTCTCATGGTTAAACCTGGCTAGTGCAAGACAATTGGGTCTAAGCGCAAAAGGCAAGGTGGCAAGGCTAACCAAGAAGCTAGAGATAATGTGCCAAAAGAACGTGTTAAGTGCTGCAAAGGCAAGAAGGATGAATCCAAAGTCACTTGCTACAACTGTTGTCAGAAGACTGGACACTTTGCTCGTGATTGCATTGAGCCGAAGAAGGTACCATCTTACCCTATTTCTCGCATAGATTGCTCTAATGTATTGGTTGCTCATACTGATCCTAATTGGATTGTTGACACAGGAGCAACAAAACATTTAGCACGAGAATGAGGAGGATTTATCAAGTATCACCGGATTCCTGTTGGCAACTAGAGTGTATTTATGGGGAATAGTTCAGCCGAGGATTTGTTAGAAGTAAGCACTTATCAGTTGAAGTGCAAAGTGGTCGCACACTTATTCTCTATAATGTACTTTATGCGCCTGAAGTTTGACATAACTTGATATCAGTAGTAGTTTTAGTTGAGTTAGGATTTTCCTTTAATTTCAGCGGAGATGGTTTTTCCATCTACCTAGGTAATAAGCTGTTTGGGCATGGATCTATTTCTTGTGGTTGCTATGTTTTGGATTTGGATGGTTTAAATATTAAGGCATTTATGGCTTTTCATGATAATGATGTTATTTCTAGTTCTATCAAATGGCATGCCAGGTTAGGCCATATTGGCCAAGATAGGATGACTAGGTTAGCTAGAGAAAGCCTTTTAGGCCCACTCACTAAAGTCAACCTACCAATATTTAAGTCTTGCATGGCAGGAAAAGCGATAAGAAAACCATTCGGTAAGACAGTGAGAGCTACAAGTCCACTAGAGCTAGTACATTCAGACATTTGTGGACCCAGGAATGTTAGGGCATGACATAGTGGTACCTACTTTATCACATTTATAGATGATCATTTGCGATATTGATATGTCTATTTGATCACTCATAAATTAGAAGCATTGGACTGCTTCATTCGATTTGTTAAAGAAGTTAAGAATCAAAAAGGAAGAACCCTAAAAGTTCTGAGGACTGATCGCAAACACAAATACTTATTTGAGCAATGTAAAGGGCTCTGTGAAAATAAAGGTATCTAGTGGCGCCACCAATTTTTGGCCACCAGTATTAAGCCATTCACCACCCATGTACTGATCTGATACATCTCTCAGTATGTGCAACTACGTAAAGCAAAATATTCACGTGGCCAAATGGGTGACAAGATGTCCAGGGGTATCATCCAAGCAACCGTGGATCACAGCACTCAAGAATAAAAACTTGCACGCAGCATAGGAACAAGTGGGTGAATTACATGCTATCCCAAGGTAGTGAGGAAAAGGTTGAGAGCTTCTCTCTTTAGGAATAGAGAGAGAATGCACTCCCTTTACCAAACTCAGATTTTTGAGACATAACCTATCGATCATGTCTGGTAGTTCTTTTGGATTCACTCTTAAATCTGGTTATCTCTTCAGTCCACCCAATGGACCGATTCCACAATAGGCTCGGGGTAATCTTGCTTTATCTCCGTTCAATCCACCATATTCTCTCCGTTCAGAGTAGTTCTCAGAGAAAAGGATTGCAGCGGGGCTTCTAAAGTTGTTTGAAATCAAAATTATTATCAGTAATTTAAAGGGCTTATCATCCGTTAAGTGGTGCGGCTATCCCTAGGAGATATTTTCTTCACCGCTGGAGCAGATCTCAGAGGGAACCAGAGGAGTCGCTGTACGGATTCAACTTTCACGATCGTTCATCTACGCTGGTCTGCTCATTTTCCCTCACTGTCTAATGTTTGCTCTGACCATCCAATAGCCTAACGGCGAGGGTGGTCGTGGGTCTTTGAGGGCTTGGTTCGTGGGGTTTTCTACCGATTCAGCGGCGGGCTCGCGACTGATGAGACAGGGGACCAAAGATAAGGTGGGGTGGGTGCGTCGAACTTAGTGACTGAGCGGCAGGGTTCTTGGAATTACGGCAACTGTGGCTGTAGGAACATGGGCTTTGAAGCCTAATCTTTCCAATTTCTTCTTCGGAGGTTCAATACACCCAAACATCTCGGATGGGTGCTCTCAAGACCAGCACTGGAGTGCCCTGAGTATCCATGGCTGCCAGCTGAACTTGTTCAACTGGGTTTCCTAGAAAACCCAAAATTCTTCCTCAGATCTTGAGCCTTTACAGTCCACCGGTGAAATGATCCACAGCAAGTATGATTGTATCTCGTTGGTGTGGTGGTATTCCACTACCGTGGGTCCTTTTAATCACAGAGCTGAGGGATCCATATCATCTTCTCAGAGAAGACCCAGAGCTCCTAGCTCGTGGGTCCTATTCACAGCGATAATAATCACAGGATCAGCTTCGTAGTCCTCTGCTCTAGCGCACGACAAAGGATAGTGCTCGTAGTGGTGTTTGTCTAGATCTGGTGGACCGTACAAGTAGTTCAAAACCCCCTAGTGCTTCTCCGGTGGTACAGTGGGTCAAAATTGTAAAGACCTGTATTTAATTGAATTAATTTTAATGTTTATAAAATGAGGAAAATGAGAAATGTGGTGTTTATGTGATTTGGGGTTAAAGTGAAAGAATTGCTAGTGGAAGGGTACAATGTGTAGTTTATATGTATGTGAGTATAAATAAGAGAGTGAGAGAGCATGGAATCATTTTCCCTATCATCTCCCTCACTAGCTCTCTCTCCCTCTCTCTTACTCTCTCACCAAAACTCCTCAAAACCTTCACAAACTAACATTCATTCCTCATTTTTCACGTGATTTTGGGCCTGCTCTTCGTCGATTAAGGCTCGGTGTGGAGTATTTCGGTCGAATCAAGGTTTTCGAAAAGCTAGGGCTCGAAGGTTCTTGGGTTTCGTGCTTCGATTTCGAGGTAGGGATTCTACCTCTCAATATATGTAAAAGATATGTTTTCTAGCCTTGAATCTGTGCCCATGGTTGTTGTTTGTTTGATCCTCGAAAATCTGCAGAAAAGCGGCTCGTAACGTCTTCGTATCGATACGAGGTTTTGCTGTATCGATACCATTTCAAAACCGTAGCTTCAGAATTTCTGATTTGCATTCCGTATCGATACCAGATCTTAATGGACAGTTTTTCAGCTTTTGTTTCGTACTTCTTCGTTTTGACCCCCGAACACTTCTAACTTGTTCTAAACACTTCCAAATCACTTCATAATGTTGTTAATCGTACCCGTTGAGTTCATGGAGTGTCTTTGCATTCCTTGCCCCCTTATTTGGTATAAACGGACGTTGATTTCTATATGGACTTTAATTGAATCAAAATGACACCTTATGTGAGTACGGGATTCTTGGACACTTATCGACACAACGAGAACATTCGGGACCTATCGACGGGTGGGTGCCTGGCAGGGGATATCAGGGTCCCATAATTAGCCTGGCAGGAGCTAATACTCATATTGAATATTCAAGGCCCAACCTTTTAGATGGGTGCTTGGCAGGGGATATCAGGGTCCATAATTAGTGTAACAACCCTCATTTTTTGTCACTAAAAATTTCGTTAAATATGTGAATATTATTACTTGGATTGCTTTTCAAATTTCCTTTTAATTCCTATAGTTCGTCGTAATTACATTTTTGCCCCTTGAAATTCTTTTCTTGACTTTAAGCCCTACTTGGTGTGAATAATTCATTTTTAACCGACCAGTTGAAGGAATCGAACTAGGAAGTCACCTAGTTACATTTTCCTAACCGTAAATGGACCGTTTTGCCCCTCTTGAACCATGTGAACCTTTTAACCCTAGACCAAGAATTGATTATTCATTTTCTTTTAATTATTTTTGGCTTTATTCTTTGTCCATTTGACGATAAAAGTTAGGAAAACTATTATCCATTGGATAATAGAAACCCCAATTCTTTATTATAAAAGTATACTTGGTTAAGTACTAAGTATTTATAAAAAGTAGACTTTTTAAATGCTTTAAAGACTTTTTGAATATTTTAGAATAAAATTTTCCCTAGCAACTATTGTCCATTGGACAATAAAAGCTAGGAGAATTATTATCCATTGGATAATAAGGTCATCTTTCAACCAAGTACATGGGGTTATTAATTTAGTCTTTTTCTTATTCCCCATGTGACAAGGTACATATTATTTTAATATAAAAGTTACCTAATTACTATTGTCCATTGGACAATAAAATTTAAGGGATTTATAACCCATTGGGTAATAGGTTGTTCTTTCAACCAAGTACTAGGGTTTAATTAAATAGTCTTTTTTCTAATTGCCCATGTGATGTAGTACCTTTATTTTATTATGTAAGTACTTGGTAGACTTAAAAACCTAAGATTCCTAAGTACTTCTTGTTATTATTCTTTATTGGGGTTTTTGGTACCAATTGGATTAGTTTAATGGGAAGATGATCTTTCTAGATCACATGGTACATAGATATATATAATATATATACTTGGAAGATTAGAATAATGCCTTAGTACACGTGCTAATTAATTAGTTAATTTATTGGATAAATCTTAAGTCTTTCAAATCTCTTTTGATATCTAGTACCAAAAGTACTATTATTTTATTTACTTCTTGCCATAGTAGTATATATATCTATGTGTGTATGTACTAGAGCAAGGGAGAGAGAGAGAGAGAGAGAGAGAGAGAGAGAAGGAAGTTAGGTTGTACTTGGGTTTGATCTTCCTTGTACTTCATAGCTTTGGGTAATATTCTTCCTAGCCAAGAATATATTCTTTCATTGTCCTTCTACATTTGTTTAAAACAAAATCCAGTACAATTTATCCTTTCTTTTCCAAATCTTCCAAGAATCAAAATCCTTGGTACAATCTAGCCATGCAAACCTAGGTTGGCCTTGATCTTTCAAAGATTCATGACAAGTGTCAAA
>BPLS01000511.1:285416-300923 GCA_019656275.1 Rhododendron kiyosumense | reverse complement strand
TCCCTATCGTAGCCCTATATATATACGTTATGCTCTCTAGGTCAGATTAACGTTTTCCTATTATTCACGAAATAGAGGCAGACTTAGAGAGAGCAAACAGATCGTGAAAGAGTCCACACTCAGTTCGCGTTCTAGACGTGCAGGGAATACGATAGAAGATCGTAAGGTACGATCGAGCAGTATTCGTGGTTTATAGCAAGGCGTGCTATAACAAGTTCAACCAGCGTTCGTGTCGCAGAGAGTTGTGGTAAAACCCTAATTCCGCTTTGTAGGGTTTTTATTTATGTTGTCTAATCTGTACGCGTCATTACTGGGTCTTGGGGATTCGGTTTCCCAACAAATACAACCTAAAGACAAGATAAATAAACAAAGATCAACAAGTGATTGAGAGGAGAGAGAGAAAAACGTGGGTGAGAGCAAGAACACAAAACTTACCCCTTGTTCTCCAAAGGCAAGATGCAAGTGATTTTAAGGTTGGAAACCCTTGGATCTTGAAAATTTAAGATTGAAATCAAGAGTTTTAGGTGAGATTGGAATTGGGTAGGTGAGGGGGGTGTTTCCAAGGTTATTTCGTGGGTTTGGATGTGAAAAATGACAAAAATGGGTACTTATAGGCGTCTGAAATGCGTGATGAAAATTGCAGAAAAACACAGCATGTAACGGTACTGAGAGACTTCCAGTACCGGTTCAAGAGCCTTCAAAAATGCCAAAAACACAACTTTTGGACATCATGTACTGGTACTGTGCGACAACCAGTACCGGTTCAAGCTGGATCGAAAATGAATTTTTTTGTAACGGTTACCGAATCAATCCCACTTGTTTCCAACACTTTCAGACATCATCACAACATCAAAACTCACATTTTATCATTCTTCAAGTGTTCGATACATAACCGTAAACGAATATCCGTACACCCCCACAAACAGACGTACTACATTACTAATAATACGATCCTTTCACGCATTAAACGATATTCAAAATTATGATAAATTTGCAAGTCTCTACAATATTGCAGCCACCCCCGCGCTAGAAATGTCGTTGGAGTTGGTGCGACAGCAGGAAATCCTTGTAGAAGAAGGCTAGAAGAAAGTTGGTAGAAACCATAGGGGACATGTCATAGCGGCCTAGCGACCGCTCCATGTTAGAATGAGCCCGGTTCAGCTGGCGAAAGAGCGTACCTAAGACAATAGCTTCATCCCTTGCGAGACACGCTGCGAGAGGGAATATAGAAGGGCTGATACTTTTTGAAGGAAAGCCTGGAAAGATAAAGTTAGATAGGAAATAAAAGAAGCCTGCCATGTATAGAAGCTGGTAATATTCCAGATCTTTGACAAACTGTGCAACTCCACCTTGGTGAACCGATTTTGGGGTTATAAGAAAGTCCTTGAAAAGGTAACACAACTAATTCCTCTAAGAAGTCTTCCCCGAATTAGAGGGTGCTTTTCGCGAGCCATCACCGTTGAAATGAGACCCAGCCTTCACCGCTTCCGTGTGAGCCTTCTGAAGATTCTTCACAACACCTCTCTCCTCAGCAGAAAAAGCGTTGGGATCAAAAGGCCTATTGTCGGGCAAGTGGAGGCCCATCAAAACAGAGGCATTGTAGACACCCCAATTTAGGACTCTCCAAACCCCCTTAGGTGGTGGCCTTTGGCTTTTCAATGATGACATAAGCTGGAACATATACCAAGAGACTTGATCAATGCTCTTCAATTTGTCAGGCATGGGTGTCAGGAATCTTAGTGCAAGCTGATGGCTGGCGTGGGAGACATTCAGAATACATTTTTGTGCTTCCAAAGCCTTGATTAATCATTTCTATTCTCTCAAAACCCTCTATATATACCCATGTATACTTAGAGAGAAGGGATCAGATTTTAGAGAGAGAGATCAGATTTTGGAGGTCATTCTTGAGGGGTTTTAGCAAGAAAAGTTGATTGGGTACTGTTAAGGGATTTGATTTTAATGATGATATTTTGTTGGAATAAATTTTCAAAGTTATCAGTAAGATGATGAGATTTGTGATGATTTATGAATGTATAATATTTCTAAGCATGGTGTATTTAGAAGTATGGTTCACAGGCTTTTGGATCTTATGACAGCATCTCATGTCAAGTTCTGGACCTCAATTCTAGATCTCATGGTTGAATCTCAATTTTTGTACGTCCAATTGCGAAGTCCAAGTTCTGGACTTCAGTTTTGGATCTCATGCCAAATTTTGGATCTCATTTTTGGACCTCATTAAGACAAACAAACTTCCTCTATTTTTCTATGACTTTCTCTCTCCTACTTTACACATGGGTCCATATTTACTAACACTATTTTTTGGCTATTGAATGATTCGTAGACTTTGTATATCATCTTAGATTTGGTGTAGGCAAATCTTTTTGGTGGATTGACTTTGTTTCCCAAGTATTAACGTTCAACCATTCAAGTTCTAAAAGGAGAAACATAGCATTTATTTGTGAATGTTGGAGCTGTCTTTTGGACGATATTCTAAGATTTGCTCTTGGCTATTTAAAGGACATGCAAGTCTTCACCAGAGAAGTAGCCAGATTGATTAAGAAGAAAGAGCCTTCAAAGGATTCATTTGTTCAAACACTCAAAGAATTCAAGTCTAATATATACATTGTAGTAGTATCCTCATTAGACTTCAGAGAGAGCACTCACTGTAGAAATCTGTACTCTCATTTGTTTGAGCCTACACTTGTAAATCACCCTTCCTTAGAGGATTGATCATCGCCACACTTATCCTACCTTGTGAGAGAGAGAACTCAATCCACTGTTTTGTCAGTTAGGATTTGAGCCTCTTGCTTGATTTGAGAAGTGTACACTCACTGGGTGTAAGTGTGCCAAGAGTTTGAGGAACTGGTCTATCTGTACCAGCTGGAAGTGTGAAATCTGGTCTGCGTGTACCACTGAGTTTGTGGAGTGTCCTAGTCTCTGTGTACCAGAAGAAGTATTGTAAAGAGGTGTTGACTCCTGTGAAATCCAACCCAATTGTAAGTTTTGAGAACATAGTGGATGCAGGTGATTATTCAAGGGAAACAATCATTGTAGCATAACCATTATAAAAATCCTATGTCTCATCTCATATTCATTTTTAGTACTTTCATTATTTTGATTATCTGTTTGATTTGCTAATCAAGCTTCTTGGAAAAGAAAAATTGTCTTATTACAAGAATCAAACTTATTCTCCCCCTTTAGGTTTTATCAGGTAGAATCACAATAGGATATCGTTTTTCTGGAGGAGAAACCTAGACTCCTTTCTTTGCTACGTTTGAGGGGAATCTGTGGCACCTGAACCTACCAGCATCTATATTCAGGACGTTTCTCTTCGCGCCATGAAGGCGGATAAGGGCCCAGACTGGAGTGGCTTCCTTAGTTAGTGGGCACTGTCGCAGCGCAACCCATAACACAAGTTCTGAAGACTCAAGACGCTAAGGCCCATCTGAGACAAGTCTGCCACAAAAGCGTCTTCGAACGGTATGCTCGCAAGGCTTCTCTTAGTCAATTATGCTTTTTCGCTTATCTTTCTGATTTCTCTTGTTTTCTAACGATCTTGTCCTCTTTCCTTGGTCAGGTAATAGAAGTGAGGCGAGAGGGAGGAGATAGTGGTTGCTAATATCGCTGATGGACTTGCTGAAGTCGCGACTGCCCAAAGCAATGCCCCATCTCGCGCGGCAATGCGCAGTGGGCCTTTGAGTACGCTTTTTAATCTCTGTCGGCTTTTTTTATAATTCTCGTAATTTTCGATGCTTGTGTTGAATCTCAACGTTTTCATCTCTCAATCAATTTTAGTCCCAGACGACGAGGATGAAGAGGAGGGCGACGTTGACAACGAGTCTCTGACCTGCACAGCTAGACTGAGCGGAGAGAGATAGAGATTGTGGCGCCTTGCGGGGCGTCCCATATAACCCACCCACGAATTCTACCATTGTTGGAGGTATGATTCAGCCTTCCCCAGTGTATAAGGATATCTTTGGAAGCCCGCGGCGCAAAATGGCCTTCCCTTCGTCTTCTGATTTAGAGCCTCCCCTAACTCTTCATCTTCTGATTCAGACAAATCCCCTTCTCACGCGGAACCTTTGGAGGAGAGAGGAGACTCCTTCTCTAGACCTTCACAAATCTAAGGTCGATCTTATTATTGACACGCGCAGCGCAATTCAACAGCTTAGGGAAGAAGAGAAAGATGAAAAATCTAAAGGTAGTATTTGGTTGAGAGTTTAGTTTAGTTTAGTTTAGTTTTGGTAGTGGGTGGAGAGAGAAATAGAGTAATGATTGAAAATAGGGGTAATGATTGGAGAGAGATAGAGAGAGATGAGAAAGAAATAATTGAAAAAATAGAGTAATGATTGGGGAAAGAAGTAGGATAATGATTGGTTTCCAAAACTAAAACGAAAATGAAAAGGCAACCGAACAAAGCCAATTTTAATTTGATTTGGGCGCTGATGGCTTAAATCTGAATAGGAATAGGGCCTCTGCCAAAGGAACCCAACACCATTTTCATTATTTTCCTTTTCGTTTTCAGTAATTCTAACACCACACCCATTTACACACCATGTGCGGGCTCCACCCTTGTTGTGAGTGTGGGTGTGTGAATGGGTGAGTAAAAATGGGTGTGATGGTAGAAGGACTCTTTCGTTTTTTTGTTCACTTTAATTTTACCCTTGCGCATTAGATTGCGTTCATTTTTTTTCTTCTTATATTTACAAAACCATACTTGCCAAAATAGATAAGATTCTGTTCCACTTTCTTTCTAAACCTTCTTTTTCGCAAAAGAAGGTAATTTCAAACTCAAATATAATGAAAATGTGAAATAATTTTTCAATTTTTTTTGCACCATATTAAAGATTTCAATGAGATCTATCAAATAAGATCCATATAGGTAGAAAAATTATTTACGTAAATACATGATTTTTTAGCTTGAAATTACCTTTATTTTCTAAAACCTCTTTTTGAAAAAGTGGAACACCTACTAAATTTCACTAACCTCCCCTGAGGTTTCTGACAAAGACAAAAACCTCCCTAGAGGTTTCTGAAATATCACTGACCTCCCTTGCTTTACCTGACAATGTGCAAATACCCCATTCACTTAACTTTCTGTTAGATATTTAACGGAAAGCAATGATGTTAGCATCTTTTAGTGATTAGATGACAAGATTACCCTTCCCACAACCTATTCCCACCATAACCAAACACCACTTTCACAGTGAACCACGTGTATCTTCACCCCATGACAACACTCTACCTCCACCATAACACCTTATCTTCTTTTGTGTTTGCACATACTATATATAATAAATGTGTCTATATATAAATAATAAATGCAAAGTGCCATTATATTTGACAAAGATAATATGAATAACTAACTACTCCCTCCGTCCCAATTTAAATGTCCCTTATGATTTTTCGTGCATTTTCAAAATCTAAAAAAATACGGTATACTTTTATAGATTTTTTTTTAAATTTTTTATACCCAAATAATGTGCTCATTGAGTACTTTAATTAAAAAATTAGAAGCCGGCCCCGTTTTTTAGGTTTGGTTCTATCCCAACCCTAAATTTTTTCCTCCAAAGCTGTAGGCTCGGTAATAGTATGTAATGACATTTTTACCCCAAAACCCAAATGCCTCTCAATCTCTCCTATAAATTGCTTCGATTTCTCATCCCCCTGCCAATGCCTAGCGCCGTATCGTCATTGTCGTCGAGGAGGTCCGCCTTCACCGTCAAGTACGTTGGGCCGTCCACCACTACCTCCGCCCCGGCAACGCCGTCATCCTCCTCCTCCTCCTCCACCCCACCTCCGTCCTCTACGGCACAGATTGGGGCGCTGCTAATATCTCCATCACCGACGAGTCCACAACCAAGAATTCTAACAAATACTTGAGGACGAGTTCGACACTGCATGCATCACAAATTGATTCGGTTTTACTATTGTTCATCTTTCCCATGCCTTCAATCATCACCACCATTGGAGCCGATGGCGCCATCGATGATGATGTCGACGATATCCTTGTTTCGGATCTATGTTCTCCGCTAATTTCTATCGTTGTTGCAGCGCCGGCGTCGCTTTCTCCCTGGCCTTCGGAGTTACTGAAAGTAGAAGTTGCTAGAAGAGCAAGTGGTCGCTGATCGTTGACAATCCCAAGGTCACCGATGGCGTCTCTCGCTCCGACTTCAAGTCCTCCCTTCTTGAAAGTTTTTTTTTTTGGGCAGTACTATGGAGTAGTATTCAAAGGCAAGGATAGTTGCATACCACAATTAGGGCGCTGGGTATGTGGCTTACATGCAGGGTAAGGATTTTACTTGGTCTTTTTTGTTGCGTATTATAGTTATTAGGATGAGGTGAGAATTGTTTGTACCTATATTTTCGTATATATATTTTTTTAAAATTATCAATAATTTTAATTGATAATACTTTCAAATTGGAAGTGTTTCGATTATGTAAAATGTGTGATGAGCTATTTTCGTATATTTTTGCGTGTATTTTTTATGAGAATTGTGTATTGTCCATAAGAACTGTCTATGAGAATTATGTATTTTCTATTATAACTATATATTTTCTATGAAAAGTGTGTATTGTCTATGAGAACTCTCTATGAGAATTATATATTTTCTATAAGAAGTGTGTATTTTAGTGTATGGTGAGGCTATGTGAACTGTGTATTTTTCTATGAGAACTGTATGTTTTCTGTGAGAATTGTCTATGAGAACTGTGTATTGTCCATGAGAACTGTCTATTAGAACCGTGTATTTTCTATGAGAACTACATATTTTTTATGAGAACTGTGTATTTTAGTGTGTGATAAAACTATGTGAACTGAAAAATATTCAATTCACATAGTCTAGTTCTCATAACCAGTTCACAAATGTAATTCTCTATGAGAACAGTCACTTCTCATAGCCAATTCTCATAGAACTGACTATGAGAATTGGCAGTTGACATAGTCAGTCCTCATAGCTCAATTCACATAGCCAGTTCTTTATGAGAACTGAGCAGTTCAGCTATGTAAATTGAGCAATTCTCATAGAACTGACTATAAGAATCGGCAGTTCACATAGTCAGTCCTTATAGCTCAATTCACATAGCTAGTTCTCTATGAGAACTGAGCAATTATCATAGAACTGACTACAAGACTTGATAGTTCTTGTAGAGACCCGTATTTTCACGAAAAAGTTTTAAAGTTTTTTTATAAATGCTAGAATATTAAATAAAAGAGAAATTTGTGAGTTTATTTGATTCGGGGCTTAAATGATAGGATAGTTGTTAGAGGGAGTGTGAGTGTAATTGTGTTGGGTGCTAGTATAAAAAGGGTGTGTGTGTTGTAGGAGATCAAAAACCTCCCTCATCTTTCTCTCTCTCTCCAGCCGACTCTCCCTCTCTCTCTCGGCTCCCTTTCTCTCTCTTGCTCCAATTCTCAAAACTTCACTCCAAAGCTCAAAACCCATGAAGATCAACCTCCATTCCACCTTTTAGACGTGATTTCAAGCTTGTGGTGCGTTGGAAAGAGCTCGGAGAGGAGTATTCATGCAAGATTTCGAATTTAAAAGCTAGGGCTCGCTTGTTTGCGTTGGATCTTCGCATATACGCTTCGAAGTAGGGATCTCCTACTCATTCTATGTGTTTATGAGTTGATTTCATGCTTTAATCAAATTTAATTAGATCATCGACCATTGCCTCTTCGAAAAGCTATTAAAATCTGCAGAAAATCGCCCAAAATCGCCTAGAGATCGATCCCCAAGCACGAGGGATAGATCCCTCATTCAAATCTGGACAAAACTTGGGTTTTTGCCTTGGGGATCTATCCCCATTGGAGGAGGGATCGATCCCTCCCCTCTCTGGAACATTCTGCTTACTTTTTGGGTTTCAGACCAACTTCAAATGGCTGTAACTTCTTCGTCCGAGGTCTGATTCATGCAAATTTTATATCGATTCGAAGGTCTGATTCATGCAATTAGTACACAGAAAGTTATGACCATTTGAGTAGAAGTGGGTCACTCTATCGATGTCCGTGGTTTTTCCTAAGGTTGTTCTCGTTCAATATTATGATTCCCTATATAATTAGAACACATTTAAGGCACTCTTGAGCATGATAGCCTATGTCCTAATGAATCATTGTTTGACCTTGTTTCTTGGCACTCATATGAGCATAATATCGGGGATGTTGGTTAAGGAATGTATCGTAAGGTTAATAGGAGTACAGTGGGCTATAAGGGATAAAGTGGGGAGTGTTATGAGTAGACATGAGCTTGTCTAGTGATCCGATGGGTAGTATTGTGACTTATATCCCCGCGCTTCATCTTGTTGAGCTCCCTAGATTCTTTTGGAGATCGTTATATAAGATTCTTGTTTCGAACCTAGCCGGTGGTGTGTCGTGTAGTCGTTATGGGTTCGGTACGTGGTGTAGGGTGTTATGATAGACTTTAAGGAATAACATGATCTTAAGGTATTATTCATTATACAATGGGATATGTATATGAGTTTGTAAAGCATTGTGTGATGATGAATGAAAGAACATGAACTTGGAAAATGTTGTTTTCTTGCATATGGATTGATGATGCATATGTGTATGTGTGAATTCAGAATTTGAATAAAGGGCCCGCAACGCAAGGCGTGGTAATGCGAGAACTTTAGAGGGCCCGCAACGCAAGGTGTGATAATGCGAAAACCCAGATGAAGAGAATTCATTGTCACGCAAGGAGTGGCAACACAGTTGAATGTCTCTCCCGGGTGAAGAGAATTCACTGTCACGCATGGGGTGGTAACACAGTTGAATGTCTCCCCCGGATGAAGAGAAGTTTGATTAATTTTAGAAGTTTATGTTGAAGTTTGGATTGTTTGTTGCTTGGGATCGTGGCTGTTGAAAAAGAGAATGAATGATTGATTCTACTAAGGTTTTAATAAAGAAAGAATTTTGAATTTTGAAAAGAGGATTTTTACTAAGAATCCTCCAGTATTCTTGAGCGAATTAACGGAGCTTGACCTATGATGGTCTTGAGTTTTCTCTAAATTGTTTTGAAAACCAAAAAGGAAAGTTTTATGAAATAAAGCTTTATGATGAATGGTATGGAATGAGGAGGTGGTTTGTGGCATTCATTCGCAAAGTTATGAGATGGTTGAACTATTATTGTTATTTGTTTGGTTGCTGTGAGTTTTATTGCCTCTTCTAGCCGACGTGTTGATGGTTAGAGTTATCTCTAAGATGTCCGAAATTCCAAAGTCTAATTGTCTGTTCATTTAAGTAACCCCTCTTGTATCTCATGTCCTTTTATTGAAACTCATTCACCCTTATTGTATATTTCATCACATTTACATATAGCTTGAGTATAGATTTCTCTACTGAGCTAGTGTAGCTCAACCTATCATTTTCAGGTAAAAAGCAAAGAAGTTGGCATGACGTGCATGTTGATCATGTTTTTCACTTGAAGGTATAAAAAGAGGAGATCTTCTGCAATTTTTTTTTTTTAAAGAAGTGTTTGAAAGAATAGTTGAAGTAAACTGTAATATTATTTTGGTATTTTGTATAACTTGGGGCTTGGAGCCCGGACTGTAACTTTTGAATCTACTTGAGAACGGGTACATATATGTCTTTTGGGCATTACCGGTACTTCAGTAATGATTTTGTTTATTATAAATGATTATTATTTATGTTGAAAATTGAGGGCATGACAGTTCTCATAGCCAATGATATTTTTGTCTGAAATAATATGATTCAGGGGTTAATTCTAAAAATATTGTTTTCATAACCCCAATTCTCATAGCCATAGTTCAAGGATATTTTTATCCAAAATAATAAGTTAACTCGGCTATGTAAACTGGCAGGAATATTTTTGTAACAACCCGTAATTTTTATCATTAGTAATATCATTTAAAAAGTATTATTCATAATAATAAAATTTTCTCCTTAATAGATATATACAAATATAATTATCCTATCCTAATTATCTTACTTTTATTTTTTTTTTAAATTGCATGCATGCAAACTCCTGCCATCTCTCCCTCTCCTACTCAGTCTCTACCTCCCCCCTGATCACGTAATCGTCCCTATCTTGTCCATCTCAAAGCCCAAGAGTTAGAGTTCTTATTAAACTTAATATTATCAACCTCTTTAAAATTCTCCTATATATACCCCATCAATTCGACCCTAGGGCATACCACGAAACTCCCCACGCCCCACCAGTCCAGAAAAGAGAGAAAATTCAGAGAAACGAAGCTCCAATCCATGGAGTTTCAAAGAGAAAAAGTGAGAGAGAGAAAAGTGGGTTTTGTACCAAGACCCAACCGAAATCCAATTCGATCATTCCAATCTCTTCCTACAACTCCTAGCATCACCAAACGTCATCCAATTTGATCCCAAGGTCTCCCGATCAAAGAACCCGAAGTCTTCTTCCCCAAATTTAAAGATTCGTTTTTAAATCAATCCGATTCAATTCAAGGTATTATAATCCCTTCCAACCACTTCTCTAAGTATATTAAGTGTTTATATGCTTAACCCCATGCTCCGAACAATCCCATGCATCGAAACCGAGCCAAAAAAGTAAAAAACGAAATATGCATTGCACCTTGGGGCCGCAAGGTTCAGGCCGCAAGAACCAGCCACGAGTTCACGGTGGACTGCTCCACCGCAAAGTTGACCGGTCTAACCTCGCGGTTTGGATTGTTTTGGAACGAAAACATTTTGCGACCTTCTAAACTTGGTTTTTGACCCCCGAACTAATTTTCCTAGCCTTTTCACACCTTAAAGATCATACCTTGTTAATATCATATTTTTTTAATTTATTTATCTAATTATTAATTATTTATTCGTTATCGTTCAAGATTTTACAAACAAAAAATTCTTGCGACCTTCCGAACGACGTTTTTAACATCCAAACTATTTTTCCTAGATTTCTCGCATCTCAAATATTATATCTTGCTAATTTCATATTTATTTTATTAAATTTACTATTTATTATTATTTTTAAAGTGTTTCCAATCAAAAATTACTTTACGACCTTATAAATCTTATTATTAATACCCGAATAATTTTATTTAGACTCCTTACATTCCAGAGATGAAACTTTGTTAACCTCAACATATTTTTAATACTAAATTATTTATTTTCTATTTACTTCACTTTCTGCCACTTTATTTAACGTCTTCATTTAAATTAATTTCGCGACCCTCCAAACCTAACTTTTAACACTCAACTGGTTGGATAGGACCTTTAGGACTCTTATTAAGGTCATGTTAATTATTCTAATATTTTTACCTAATTAATGTATTTAATTAGTTTTTAATAAATCTAATTACTTAGAAATAATTAATGAGAGTCTTGAAAATAATTTTAAAATTTTTATAAAAGTTCTACTTCACTATTGACATTTTGACCATACAAGAATAAGGGCAACGGCCCATTCATAAAAAGTTGTGTGATTGCATTGCTCGTTATTTGTTTTAATTATTATTTGATTTAATTGTATATTGCACCGACACTTGATTTGAATGTTAGATTGGTCCCTAGAGACATGGGGTGGTATGCGAATAGAATTCACCTAGACGATGCTAGATAATGGATGAATTGGAAAGTTTTATTTTTAGATTGCCTGCAGGCGTGATTTTGAGATGTGATGAGATTGAAACTGGCGGGAGTCCAGTGATGAATTGATAGACTGGCGGGAGTCCAGTGATGATTGTGAAATAATTTATGAAGTGGTGTATAAGATAGGCGCACCCTAGTTGTGATTCAGGCATGATAAACTTTCCCCTTGTTGTTGTTATTGGGATGCACACTCGGTATATAACTTAGGTACATCTGCGACAGCAAAGGGAAGTGACCTCATGGGACTGAGCATAGCTAGCAGTTGGGGAGGAAAGATCCTTCGGTGGAGATCTTAGATTACACAATAGGTTAATGGATAGTAATGAATTGGCTTATGTGAAAAATCTTTGTTTTACTTCTTCATATCATTCTATCTTGCTGCTTGCTAACTATAAAGTAAGAGGGGTAGTTGGGTTCGATTATACTACGGGGTGAACTCTTTCACTCAGGTACGGATTGCCTGGCATCTGTGCCAGATTTTGCAGAAAATCAAGAAGAGACACAGAATCCCGAAGCCGAGCAGTTTTATGCAGAGGAGAATCCAGAGGTGGGAGTAGCCAGAATACGCTTGGGATCCGTATCAATCCTAGAAGATGGCTCTGTTATTTTGTCTAGTTTATTTCCATAAAGACTATTTTCAGTATTTCCACAATGGTTTGTAATAAATGAATCTTTAGGGTGAATTATCCGTTTGGATTTTGAATTTCATTTAATAAATTGTTAGAAATAAATATTTAATGCCTCCGATTTTATTTTCAAAAATCGGGGCGTTACAATTTTGTCTGAAATATTATGTTAACTGGCTATGAGAATTGATAGTTCTCATAGCTAGTTCATATAGGTAACAGTATTTTTGTCTGAAATAATATGGGTTAGGAGTTGATTCTAAAAATATAAATTTTACTAAAAATGGACATGTACACAAAAGTTAAGAAGAATGGGCAGAATAGTAAAAATGCATGAAAAATTTAGAAAAAGGACTAAAATAAAGAAGGAATATTTTTGTCAAGACTAAATTAAGTCTGAACCTACTTTTTAGGGCTGGTCTCTAAATTCCCCATACTTTAATTTGATATAAGAAAAAATAAAAAAATAATATGTAGAAGTATATTTCTTTGGAGTTTAAAAATGTATGAAAAATCGCAGGGGATATTTAATTTGAGATAGAGGGAGCATCTCCGACCCTTACCCTTTATTTTATCAAACTCAAAATTCGAGTAAAATTCTTTAAAAAATTCACTCCACTCATTTCAAATTTAAACCAAAGTGGGTTTTACTCAAATTTTTTATTAGATCAAGGGAGACTCAAATTTTCACTCAAATTTTGTAAGGCTATTTTTTCCCCTTCCAAATTTACAACACTGTCAATAATGAAAATTCCACTCAAATTTGTGCTTAGATTTGGGTTCTGTAACACCCCGATTTTTCAAGGAATTTCGGGCGCATTATTCTTAAAATATGTTGATTTTACAAACTTTTAGGCCCCCATTTATCCTTATACAAAAATTAAAATTTCAAAATAATACAGAAAATCTATGTACATTTATTTAACAAAAGCAACTCCAGAGCGACTCTAGTTTTGACACGAATTCCAAGCAATGTTGGCCCAGACTCCGTCCCAGGAATCCCACTTTTATCAACTGCTCCACAGTAGAATCCTGCACACTCTGGCAAATTGAACGCCGAAGCAAATGATTTGCCAGAATACAAATGTATCCGTGAGTGATAATTCACCCAGTAGAATAATCTCAATCCTACCAACCCCTTACTCTACAATTAGCAGATCAACAATATAATAAATTATAATACACAGAAGGTGCAGAATAATAACACATCATCTTTTCTTTACTATCCATCATCTTACATGTAATCTAAGGATCCTCTCCACGAGATCCTTTCCTCCCACATCCACTAACTACAACCGTCTCATGGGTCCATCCTTCCTCTTGCTTATCCTGTACCAGGGTCCTACGTGAGCGCACCTAAGTTATGTACCGAGCATGTTCTCACTTAAGACCATAACAGGAGGATCGAGTCATCCCATGACGCATCGTACATTAGGGTCGGACATCCCTACCCCACGCTAACTATAACCGTCTCATGGGACCCATTCTCTTTCTCAAAAGAAACTTCCCATGACGTATCATACATTAACATCACAACAACTTCTCAACACTGGGCCCCATTGGTTACCCATTTCAACACAGGGCCCCATTGGTTACCCTTGCCATCACCATGGCTCAAATCACAATCCACACACTCACACTTTACAACACTTTACCATTTTTCCATTACTTATCATCGTCTACATGATTCACTACTCGTAACCACCCCGTGAACCTAAGTCCATTCTAGCACGTCGAACATGATACAATCAATAACAACTCAAACATAATACATTTCAATGAGATGACAATATAACAATGGATAGGTGCAATAAATTAAACACATAAGGAATTTAGACTGGACCGATGCCCTTTCAAATATTTCAGTTATTTCTGAGGTAGGTTAGTCATACTAGTTATCAACTTTCGTAGGGCTGTTAGTAATTTTGTAGACCAAACGGATCTTTTAAAACAATTCTTAGAGGCTAACAAAATTAAATGTTTATCTTATACAGCTTTTTAAGATATTGAGTGAAATTAATTTCATTACAGTAACTTTAAGTCCAAAAAAAAAAAATGTCTAGTTGGACTTTTATTATTTATAAGTTATAAATTCCACTCACTGAACTCTTCCTCTAACTTAGTAAAAATTAATAACAAACTTAAAGAAAGACATTTTTGTAAGTCCTTAATTTGTTAAGATGAAAGCCTTAACTACTTTAGTATGTTATTGTTTGTAAATAAACTTTCTCTAATTAAGTATTAGACTAAAGGATAACGTTATACTCTTTTTAAATAAAATAATATTTCACTAACTAATTTATCACCCTCAACGTTTTACTTAGTAATTAATCCACTCTCCCTTTTTCACTTACATCGTAGTATCATTTTATTCACCACAAGCCTACCTACTGATTACTAACAAGATGTAAATATATATATATATATAGTTATTCTAAATACAATAATGTACTATTTTCTATTTTTATTCTCCATTGGTAAATTTTGTCATTTGATTATAACATGATCATTATAATAAACTTCAGTTGATGTATACTTGCATAAATATTAACTAAAAATATTACACAAAGACAATTTAGTCATAACATGCATCTGTCAATCTAAACATTAAAATGTACAAGTGTTGGTAAAAAGAAACATAAGTCAACACATGGTTTAAACAAAAACTGAAACTAGGATAATAGCAGGGGCAAGTATAATATATATTAACCTTATAATTCAAAACCCATTACGTTTCTTGCACTGTTCATTGCCGAAAACCCAGAGAACCAACTGATTCCGGCCGACCGTCATTTGGATCGATTTCTATTACTCCGAAACATTAAAACCAATTTGTAAATACTTAATATACTTAGGAGAGAGTAGAGAAGTGATTAGTCTACCTCGGTTCTGGGCGAAAAAGCGGGTAACGGTTTCGGACGATTTCCGGCCAAACGGGGGAGACGACGGAGAAACGGAACGTCGGGCTGACCTTGGTTGATTTTAGGATGGTTCTGGAATGATCCGTGTCGTGCTAGAGTTGTTGTATCTCGGATTTGTGTTCGGGTATGCGCGGAACCGGAACCCACTTCGCATTCACTCTCTAGACCACCATGGGTGAAACTCAAGCTTTCTCCCTTTCTTCTCTGAATTTCCAGTGAGTGTGGTGGTGTGCTTTTGTGTGAAATTTTCGGAGGAAGATGAGGGTGTATTTATATAGAGGAGATTGGAGGGAGAGGGAGAGGTGGTGATAATGGTAGTTGTGATTTGGAGAGTGGGTAGTGGAAAAGGATGAGTATGGCAGTGGTCGTGGCGGAAAATATG
>BPLS01000511.1:221106-263705 GCA_019656275.1 Rhododendron kiyosumense | reverse complement strand
GAATAATAAAAATAACTTTTTATTCCTTAAAATTCAGAGTTATTACAACCTATCCCCCTTAAACAATTTCGTCCTCGAAATTAGGTGCACGCTAGGATTCAAACAGGTGAGGGTATTTCATTCTCATGGTTTCCTCTCTTTCCCAAGTAGTCTCTCCAGCTCCACGATGCTTCCATAGGACTCGAACTAACTTGATCGTCTTGTTACGGATAGTCTTCTCGCTTCGGTCTTGAATCTCGATCGGCTCTTCCTCGTATGTTGCATCTTCCTCGATAGAGATGTCCTCCCAGTTGATAACGTGAGTGGGCAATGCTAGATACTTGCGAAGCATGGACACGTGAAACACGTTATGCACTCAATCCAGCTGGGGTGGTAGTGCTAAGTGATAAGCAACTTTCCCAATCTTCTCCACGATGTCGAACGGTCCAATGTAGCGCGGGGACAATTTTCCTTTCTTTCCAAACCTGATGACTCCTTTCTTTGGTCTGATCTTTAGGAACACATGATCTCCCACGGCAAAAGACAAGGGTCGGCTCCTTTTATCCGCATAACTCTTCTGTCGGCTTTGAGCAGTCTGGATCCTTTGTCTGATGGTCTTGACTTTCTCCGTTGTATCTCGTACTATGTCGGGCCCGATCAATCCTGTTTCTCCAGCATCCGTCCAATAGACTGGCGATCGACAGGGTCGTCCGTATAGAGCTTCATATGGTGCCATTCCGATGCTTGCTTGATAGCTGTTGTTGTAGGCGAACTCCACCAATGGCAAGTGCTGCTCCCAGCTTCCAGAGAAATCCAAAGCGCAAGCCCTCAACATATCCTCCAGAGTTTGAATAGTCCTCTCCGTTTGTCCATCTGTTTGAGGGTGAAAGGCTGTGCTAAGCCTCACGCCAGTTCCCATTGCTTTTTGCAATCCTTTCCAAAAGTGTGACACAAAACGTGGGTCTCTATCCGACACTATCGAGATTGGTACTCCATGAAGGCGTACGATTTCTCGAATGTACAACATGCTTAGTTGCTCCACGTTTTCCGTCATCTTGACAGGTAGAAAGTGTGAAGACTTGGTGAGTCTATCCACAATCACCCAGATAGCAGTATTAGACTTAGCAGATCTTGGCAATCCAGTGACGAAGTCCATCGAGATATGCTCCCACTTCCACGTCGGTATTGGTAAAGGTTGAAGGTCTCCTCCAGGTTTCTGATGCTCGGCCTTGACTTGTTGACATACCAAACAGGTAGACACAAATCGCGCAACATCTTTCTTCATTCCTTCCCACCAGTACGTTCTTCGCAGGTCATGATACATCTTTGTACCACCAGGGTGAACTGCAAAGTTCGAATGATGAGCTTCTCGGAGTACACTTTCTCGAAGGGTTCCAATATTAGGTACGAATACCTTTCCTTTGAATTTCAGACTGTTATTCTCCTCGATTGTCCATCCTGGCACCGCCTTTCCTTCTCGGATTTGATGCCGGACGAACTCACAAGTCTGTTCGAAGGTTTGGGCGAGAAGTACTTCCTGATGAAGTGCTGGCTCCGCAATTAGGGCGTACAATCGGATGTTCCCATTTTCTAACGACGGCCGCAAGTTGAACTCGTTGAGAGTATCAACCATCTCCCATTCCTTGATGGCAGTTTTGACTTTTTGTGCTCTTTCCTTTCGACTAAGAGCGTCAGCTACCACGTTAGCCTTGCCGGGATGATACTGCATGGTAAACTTGTAGTCTTCCAAATACTCCATCCATCGACGCTGCCTCAAGTTCAACTCCTTCTGAGTGAACAGATACTTGAGACTCTTATGGTCGGTAAAAACTTCGAATTGTTCTCCCCACAGATAGTAACGCCACGACTTGAGAGCGAATACTACTGCAGCCAATTCTAAGTCATGGGTGGGGTAATTCTTCTCGTGCGGTCGGAGTTGTCGAGATCCGTAAGCTACGACCTTCCCATTCTGCATCAGCACGCATCCTAAGCCATCTCTTGACGCATCACAATAGACAGTGTAATCGATACCATGCTCGGGAATGATAAGAATCGGTGCGCTGGTCAATCTCTTCTTCAGCTCTTGGAAAGATTTCTCACAGGCTTCACTCCAATCCAGCTTCACTCCTTTCTGAGTTAGCTTGGTCATCGGCTTGGCTAAGATTGAGAAGTCGGGTATGAATCTTCGGTAGTAACCAGCCAATCCTAGAAAACTTCTGATCTCAAACACAGAGGTCGGCTGTTTCCATTTCAGCACTGCTTCGACCTTGCCTTCGTCCACAGCAATTCCATCCTTAGATACTACATGCCCCAAGAACTTAACCACTTCAAGCCAAAACTCGCATTTACTGGCTTTAGCGTAAAGTTGGTTATCTCGGAGTATTTGTAGTGCCATTCTAAGATGTTCTTCGTGCTCTTCCTTGCTGGCAGAGTAAATCAAAATGTCGTCAATGAACACCACTACAAACTTATCTAAGTAGGGTTGAAAATTTTTGTTCATGAGACACATGAATACTGCTGGAGCATTGGTCAGTCCAAACGGCATTACTACAAACTCGTAGTGGCCATATCTAGTTCGGAAAGCCGTCTTGACAATGTCCTCATCTCGAATCCTTAGCTGATGATAGCCTGATCGGAGATCGATTTTGGAAAAACAAGTCGCTCCCCTTAATTGATCAAACAGGTCATCGATCCTGGGCAAAGGATAACGGTTCTTGATCGTGACTTGGTTCAGCTTCCTATAATCGATGCATAACCGAAGCGTTCCTTCCTTCTTCTTCACGAACAAAGCTGGTGCTCCCCAAGGCGATGTGCTGGGCCTAATGAATCCTTTGTCCAGCAGCTCTTGCAACTGAATCTTGAGCTCCCTCAATTCGGCAGGGGCCATTCGGTTCGGGGCCATGGAAATTGGAGCGGTTCCAGGCTGCAATTCTATGGAGAAATCTATCTCTCTCTGAGGTGGTAAACCAGGAAGTTCTTCTGGGAATACATCGGCGTACTCGCAAACGATGTGTGGCAATCCCAGTTCCATCCTGTCGGTTTCTTCTATTTGGAGACTGGCTAGCCATCCAAATAGTTGATTCTGCCACCTAGACCTTCTCGACATCGAACTCGTCGTTTCTCTATCCCCCTTAAAACGGAAACGAGTCCCTTCTGGGGTGAAAGCCGTCACAGTCTTCTGGTGACAATCGACGACTGCTCGATGGGCTGATAGCCAATCCATTCCAAGGATAACGTCGAAGTCTGCCATATCGATTACTCGGAGGTCGCAGGTAAGACGTAGATTCGCTACTTCTATCTCGCACCCTCTACACACTAGACTAACAGCTATTCTCCCCCCCAATGGCGATATTACCCTTGTACTCTTACTTAGGGGTTCTGTTTCTAGCGCAAGAGCAGTTACGCAGGCAGTAGAAATAAACGAATGCGATGCACCAGAGTCAAACAAAGCTTGTACGCAAGTACTATAAAGCAGTAGCGTACCTTGGATCACAGATGGATCCGGCTCTTGTTCCTCGGTTTGCAGCGCAAAGATACGCCCTCCAGCGCCTTGTTGAGCTCCCATGGGCTGCTTCCCCTTGTTCTGCCCGCTCTGCTGCTGGGCTGAACCTCCAGGGTTTTGCTTCACAAAGCTGGCCTGCCCGGGCTGCTGAGCATTCTGGTTTCCGAAGTTTCCACCCTTCTCCTTCTGAGGCTGGGGACACTCGCGCTTGTAGTGACCCATGGCTTGGCAGTTGAAGCACTGCACAAATGCCTTACTTAGGCCAACCCTCTGCGAGTCACCACGATTTGGCGCAGTGTTCTTCCAATTCTGATTGCTTTGCCCCATAGCAAAGTTCTTGGCAGGGTAGGGTCCACGGTTGCTGCTGTTGGAGGTCTGAGTACGGATAGGTCCGCCAACGTTGCCGGTTGCCTTCCTCCAGCGAGTCTTGAAATCAGTCTCCTCACTCTCCAAGCGAAGAGCGCATTGCACCACACCAGAGTAGGTGGGGAAAGCCTGAGCAACCACAGCTCTTCTAGCTGTCGTTAGCCCCCACTCGAATCTCCTCGCTTTCTTGTCCTCGGTTGCAACGGCATCCGGGGCATAGCGGGACAGCTCTTCGAACTTGGCCGCGTACTGGGTCACGGTCATCGTTCCTTGCTTCAGATTGTTGAACTCTTGTTCCTTAGCCAAGCGGATAGGCGTAGGGAAGTATTTGTCAAGGAACAGCGCCTCGAACTGAGCAAACGTCATGGCAGCTATGTCATGCGTTGCCTCCATCAGCTCCCACCAATAGCGGGCTTCTCCTTTCAGCTGGTATGTGGCTAAGGCCACACGGTCTCCATCACGAGTGATCTCCAAGGTGTCCATGATCACCTTGACTTCTTTAAGCCATGCTTCGGCCACAGTCGGGTTGGTATCACCGTTGAAAGTTGGAGGTCGACGCTTGCAGAACTCGTTCATCGCACGGGTTCTCGTCATAGGTCCATCATTCGGGTTTGGGTTTTGACGGGCGGCGTTCAAAGCAGTCACAAGTGCTTGCATGATTTGAGCGAGGTCAGGGTTGGGGTTAGGGTTAGAAGAATCCCCGGTCTCGTACCCTAGTCCACTCCGTCGGTTCACCATCTATGAATGAAAATTGAAAAGGGGAGGCTTAGTTTTCAGCTAAACTATTTTCTTTGCTCAAAATGAGAAACAGTCAATAGAATAGTATGCAACAACATTCTTAACAACAAACTTTCATAGATAGAAGAAGCTTACAAGTACAAAGCATCGAACACAACTTCCTACTACAAGCTACGATAATCCCACGCATCAGACTACTTGGCTTTTCTAGCATAAGTGCTTGAAAGGCAACTCAAGCTTTCGGAACCTTATTCTACTAGCACTCCTACTCTACTAACTCGGTGGGACGACACCAAAGAACTCTCTTAGCTGTATCTTCCACTCTTTCTCCCTCTTCTCGAGCCAACGCTCGCCATCATTGCGAACTTTCTCCACATGCTCACGAAGGTGTGGGTCTTGAGGATCGATGTCCTCGGTGGCGACTGGTGAAAACACCACTATCTCGTACAGCTGCTCACTAGTCTCGGGGTCACAAATCCCTAGGTGAGGTACAGGCGTGAGACTCTCGGGTGCAAGTATGGCCTTGTAGTACAGGAGGTGAGCCACGGTGTACTCGGCAGAGTAATAGCTATCCATATCTACAATAAGGAAAGTTATATATTAGACTTAACAGTGGATGGCGGAAATTGAACACAACAAGTAAGCAACATAACAAAGATCACAATAGATAAAACATAAGCTTATATTACTTAAACAGCAAGTACATCATAACGGCTTACAAGTTAATGCTTCCTACACCATACTACATACATAAGATCCTATCCCAATCCGCTTACAACAAAAGATTCTACTACTTGCTAGGCTTGCTAGTCTAGAAAATGTGAGGGAATGCAATCCTACAAACTCCAATATCATCCTCGAAAGGCGGTGGCGGCACGTCTCCGGGGTCGGTAGTTATGTCCATGTAGTCGGGCGTAACTACACAGGTGGTAGTGCTCCAAGGTCAAAGTCTTCCTCATCATCGGAATCAAATCCCATTGGCCCTCCAAACTCCTCGGGGTCTTCGTCCTCGGAATCGTCGTCGTCGGATGGCAAGTCGGGGTTTGGCAAGTTCATCAAATGCTCCCAATCGGCGGCATTGAGCGGCGGGTCATTGAATTCTTCGGGATCCTCTTCCTCGGGGTCTTCCTCTTCTACGTTGTTGGGAGGTGCTACCATCATTGGCACGGCATTGATAGGGTCGGCATTGATTGGCTCAATCGGGAGGTGCACATTGTCGGGAGGTACGAGTTGAACGATGACAGGTACGGCATCAACTATGTCTTCTTCTTCCTCATTGAGGGGACGGACGAGGGCTCCATGCTCTTGGTAAAAATCGTTGGTATAGGGAAAGGCAAGTGAGAAGTAGGGATCCTCCACGAGTTGATGGGTCATAGACCTCACGGTGCTCGCAAGTCGATGAGATTCGGCTAATAGGTTGACTTGATAAGGGCTTAGAGGCTCCATCTACAATAAAGAAAATTTAACTATTAGACTTATGAATAAGGCAATTCAACACGGTTTTTATTCATAACATAACTTGGAAGTACAACTTAGCTTAGGGAAATTCTTAAAAACATCCTATACAAAGGCTAGGGAAATTTATTTAGGGTGCTCATCCTAGTCTTCCTCGTTCTTCAAGCTTCCTCAAGTTGCGGGATTTCCTTCCACGGCGGCTTCGTTGTCAACGGTCCTTCCTTCCTCGTTCTCGGTAGGTGGCATTATGAGTAGAAAACCAAAGTACTCATAAAATGAGCTTAGGAGGGGAAACATGTGGGGAAACCAAGGGTCTTGCTCGACGGGAATCGGGGTATTCTTTTGAACTCTAACGAAGTCAAGCTGCTCCGCACGCATGTCGGCAATGAAGTTGGGGTCTCCTAAGCATCGGGCTGATAGTTTTTCCATGACATATTCCTCGAGCGACAGGTTGGTTGGGGTATCCATCTATAAGAAAATTTCGTTAGTAACGTTTCGAAAATACTTAGTTTTTAGTGAAAATCATAATGAAAACTTTTCGGATTTCTACGTTCCACATTCGATCCTTGATTTAAGTCATCATCCAATTGTTCGGGAATTCCCAGCTCGGCGGTACTGCCAATTTCCGCGCCTTGCTTCAATCCGAAGATTGTTTTGACAGAATTCCACCCAATTTGGGACGGTAAACTTGAAAATCAATTCACGTTTGTGCAACGGACACAACTAGCTTAAGGTTCTACATGGTTCTACCCATTCTACCCATGGCCGAAGTTTTGAACCTAAAGCTCTGATACCAAGCTGTAACGCCCCTAATTTTTAGGTACGTTAATAAAGGAAATTTATTACAGAAATATTGAGTCACTGCTCATTATTACAAAACGGCTCACATAGGAGCATTTGAAGTTCAAAAAAACAAACAAAAGGAAGCTACGAGGTCCTATACTACGGCTCCTCTTGCTCCTCCATCCTAGCGAGTTCCTCGGCTCCATACGCCTCCAAAGTGAATAGGTCGCCCTGTTCATCTATCAAATCTGACATATTATACCGGCGTCGCCACCCATATAATATGCCAGGGTCACCACAAAGGTAACACCATGAGCTACTAAGGCTCAATAGGAAATCCTACTTTACTAACATCGATTTCCACATGATAAGTACATAAGCAAGGAATAAAAGCAATAAGCTAACATGTTTACATTCGCTTGTAACTATCATTGGCGTTTGACTCGTCGTTCACTTTTTCATTGTTACACTTTATCAAAAACACCTTTTAACTCACCCAACCTCGATTCCGCCGTTCCGGGCTCTCGAGTATCCTCACAATGGTTCCGCCGCACCGGGTTCCCATTGGCACACAAGCATTGGTTCCGTAACGCGGATACCAAGCCAAACACACCCAACCTCGATTCCGCCGTTCCGGACTCTCGAGTATCCTCACAATGGTTCCGCCGCACCGGGTTCCCATTGGCACACACACACACACTTACACATAATACCCTCGAAATGGTCATTATGTGGTTTCCAAAGTACTTTCCAACCGGGAAAAACACAACAACCTTTTTAAACACACCCTAGGTGCCATATGTCTACTTTCTTGGTTTTCGTGTCACGTTTGCATGTGAGACTCCGCGTGTGAGACTTTTTACAACCAACAAGCATTATTCCAACTCCGAAATGGTATAATAACAACATCTAAGCCACGTAGCATGCTTGAATACCAAAAATAACATAAACATGCATTTTTACTTTTCAAACAACAAACAAAGTCACTTTTAAAGTAAGATCACAACTTCTTTACAAAATCAAGTAAGCTTTTGAAAACTAGTTAAGATTTCTACTAATTAGATAGAAATGACTATAAAGTAGTTAGGATTAACTACCGTTCTCCTTGGCGGTGGCTTTGGTCGTCGGGTGAAATCCGGCAGCGTAACGGCGCTCCGATCGTTTCGAAAGGAAAAGTTTTGGAAACCTTTTCCTAGAAACAACCTAACCAACTACTACTACACTACTTTTAGAGCCGTCGGGTGGTTTTGGAAGTGGCTCGGGGGTTTCGCTCAAGAACTCACCAAAACAAAGGAAACTTTTGAACTAAGAACAAGAACTTGAAATTTTTAGAGAGAAGGAGGAGCAATTGCTTTGAGGTGTGAGATTTCAAGTGAGAATGAGCTTCTATTTATAGGCAAAGGGGTGCCCCCTCTCTCTCTTGGCCGGCCCTCTCTCTCTCCTCCATTCCCCAATTTTAAACTCCAACAAATCCAACTTTGAAGCACAAATCAAGGAGAAAATCCTAGGCTTGCATGGCTAGGTTAGTACTAGGTTGGATTCTTGAATCAAAATGGAAGGATGAGATGAGATTGGTACATGATCAAAGGGTTAAGAAAATTCCAACTTAGATGGAAATATCAATGGAAAATCAATGGAATATCCTAGCTTGTAAGGCTATGGTGTACCTTGGAGAGATCTTGCATCCAATTGGAGGGTTGAGATGATAATTGTACAAGATCCAAGGGTTGAGAAGCTTGCTAGGTGAATATATGAAGTACAAAGGAAGTAGGATTTGAATTGGAAGAAAATATATGCAAGGATTTGAAGTACACATCAAAATTCAATTCAAGACTTACATCAAATCTTCCATCTCTCTCCTTCCTCTCTCTCCTCTCTCCCTTCTCTCTCTCTCTCTCTCTCTCGGGTTCTCTCTCTCTCTCTCTCTCTCTCTCTCTCTCTCTCTCTTACAAGAATACATATATATATACATGTATACAAGTCATACAAGTGTAAGAAAATCCCAATAAACAAATGGTTTCAAGGGTACTTGGCAATCCAAGTGAATAAAGGCTAGGATTCACCTTCCAACCACTAATTAATTCTAGGGTACCATAGGCATTAGAATAATCTACTTAGGTACAATACATATATACACATATATATATATGTATAAAAGTAGAAAAAAATCCCATTAAAGAATAATTAAAGGGTACTTTGGTCACTATTTACTTTTGATTAAAGTAATAGTACTTTTCCCCAAATTAAGGAAAGTAATTAATTAAATGAACTAATGGTACTTAGGAAGATTAACCCTTTTGTCCAATGGACAATACTCCCCCTAACATCTATTATCCAATGGATAATAGTTATTAGGCCAAAGAAAATAATATAGTAATTAAAAAGTACAATAAAGTAAGTTTACTTTTTAATGTAAACAATTGGGATTCTATTACCCAATGGATAATAATTGTAACGCCCCCAAAATTAGGGTACGTTAAATAAATATTTTATTTAAATTTCAAAACAGAGTCAAGCTCTTATTACAACAAAACCCCCACAGGAGTTCAATATTACAAAAGAGAGGGATAACTAGGCTTCCTAACTACCGCTCCTCTTGCTTCTTCATCCCAGCCAGCTCCTCAGCTCCAAACGCCTCCAAGTGAAGTGTTCCTCTAGATCATCTACAAGGTCTGACACATTATACCGGCGTCGCCACCAATATAATATGCCAGGGTCACCACAAGGCAACACCGTGAGCTACGAAAGCTCAATAGAGTAACCCTACCCACTAACCCTTAACTTATAACAGTACAACAGACAGTAGCAATGATACATCCACAATCTAACTACCGTTGGTGTCCAAGATTCTCCGAGTTTCTCCTACGCGACTCATCGTAGACCGTGTCTCCATTTCCATATACAAATCAACCTTTTTCAAAATCATTTGCATTGGCTCCGTACCGCGGATAACCAAGCCTTTCAAAAATCTTTAGCATTGGCTCCGAACCGCGGATAACCAAGCCATACTCACCCAACCTCGGTTCCGCCGTTCCGGGTTCCCGAGTATCCTCACAATGGTTCCGCCGCACCGGGTTCCCATTGGCACACAATGCATTGGCTCCTCTCCGCGGATAACCAAGCTATACCTCACCATGGTTCCGCCGGTCCGGGATCCCATGGGAACACACACAACCTCACAATGGTTCCGCTATTCCGGATTCCCATTGGAACACACACACACACACACACCATTCACATAATACCCTCGAAATGGTCATTATGTGGTTTCCAAAGTACTTCCTTGTTATCAAACCCTAGGTGCCATGTTTCTACTTCCTCGATTCTCGTGTCTCGTTAACATGCAAGACTTCCGCGGTAAGACTCTCCACATACGAAATCACAAATCATGCTTTATAACTTTGAAATCAAACTAGCAAGATCATCTAATCATTTAGCATGCTCAAAACATAAATTGATGAGTTCAACATACTCCCCATCCTTTTCATTAATTCAAAAGAACACCTTTCAAATATTGTCATCGATAGCAATAGATAATCTTATCATAAACTAAAATAACAAAAGTTATACTAGGGAGAATGTGTAGAGATTAATCTACCTTGATCTGAAACTAGTCGGGGCTGAATAAGCTAGGTGGAAAATTCCCCCGAATCTGGACCGAACTTCGGACGGCAGTAACTCGGTCAATCTTTGGCCGAATAGAGTCGTTCTTGGGTCTAGAACGAAGCTCTCTAAACCCTCTACAACTCTTGAGAAGAAAGTTAATCCTAGAAACGAACCTAGGGTGGAGAAAAATGGGGACAAAGGAGAGGACAGTAAGCTGTCCAGAAAAGAAAATCCAGATTTTTCACTGAACTTCGGATGACAATATCTGGGTCATTTCTTAACCGATTGGGGTGATTCTTGAGCCTAACTTCAAGGTTTCGAAGTGTTCTACAACTTTCTAGAAGGAAGTTGATCCTAAAAACTAACCTAAGCAGGAGAAAACAGGGGATTTCCGACGGGACAGTGGGCTGCCCAGAAAATCAGAAATGGTTTCTAGAGAGAAGGAAGAGCAAATGCTTGAGGTGTGCTTTGAAAGGCTTGGAATGGCCTTCTATTTATAGGCAAAGGGCTTGGCCTTCTCCTCTCTCCCTCTCTAAGTCTCACCTTGACACTTGGCATGAATCTTGAAAGATCAAAACTAATCCTAGACTTGTAAGGCAATTTTTGTACCTTGGTGATATTTTTGGATCAATTGGATGGTTAAGATGATAATGGTACATGATCCAAGGGTCAAGGAGTTTGCAAGGTGTCCAAAATCAAATCCAACTTTTAAGCACAAATCAAGGAAAAATCCTAGGGTTGCATGGCTAGGTTAGTACTAGATTGGATTCTTGAATCAAATGGAAGGATGAGATGAGATTGGTACATGATCCAAGGGTTGAAGAAATTCCAACTTTAATGGAAAATCAAAGGAAAAATCCATGGAAAAATCAATGGAAATCCTAGGTTGCAAGGCTATGGGGTACCTTGGTAAGATCTTGGGACAATTGGAGGGTTGAGATGAGAATTGTACACCATCCAATGGTTGAGAAGTTGCTAGGAAAATATGGGAGTACAAAGGTGTAAGGATTTGATTTAGGAAGAGATAAATCTCTTGCATTTGAAGTACACATCACAAATCAAGCCAAAGCAAATATCCAATCTCCTTCCCTCTCTCCTTCCTCTCTCTCTCTCTCTCTCTCTCTCTCTCTCTCTCATTCGGCTCTCTCTCTCCCTCTCTCTCTCTCACGGCCTCTCTCCTCTCTCTCTCTCTCTCTCTCTCTCTCCCAAGTACACACACACATATGTATATATATATGCACACATGTATACTACAATTAAAGTATAGTACTTTTGGTACTATGAGATCAAAGGAGATTTTAAAAGGCAAGATTTTCTCATTTAAAACAAATCAATAGGCACATGGGTACTATGCTACTATTTAAGTCTCCATGAGCTAGTATAATATAAACACATGTACATATGTATCTAAGAAGATCAAAAACCCCAATTTTAAATAATAAAAGAGTACCTAAGAAATCTTAGGTATTAAAATCCTCCAATAAAATATTGTATATCATCCCATGGGATTTTTGAAAAAGATTAGTTTATTGAAATCCTTGTACTTGGTGAAAGATTAACCCCTTTATCCATTGGGTAATAAATCCCCTAACTTCTATTGTCCAATGGACAATAGTGACTTGGCAACTTTTATTTAAAATAATTGGTACTTTGGCACATGGGTTAAAAAGAAAATATTAAATTAATCAACCCATGTACTAAGTTGAAAGATGAACCTTTTACCCAATGGATAATAACCACCCTAACCTTTATTATCCAATGGATAATAGTTGCTAGGGAGATTAAACATTAAAGTAATCCAAAAAGGTACTTAAAAAAAATCAAAAAGTAATCAAAAAGCTACTTTTTACTATTCATAGCACTTTAATAAAGTAGACATTTAATATAAACTAATGGGGTTTCTATTATCCAATGGATAATAGTTTCCCTAACATTTATTGTCCAATGGACAAAGAATATATCCAAAATAATTAAAAGAAAAAGAATATCCAAATTCTTAGTCTAGGTTCAAAAGGTTCAAAATGTTCAAAAGGTTCAAGGGGGGGCAAAACGGTCATTTTGCGGCTAGGGAAAAGTAACTAAATAGCTTGCTAGCTTGGTTACTCCAATCGGATGGTTGAAAGCTACAAGGTTTGCTAAATCGGACTAAAGCGTCAAGAAATAATTTTTCAAGGGGCAAAAACGTAATTATGACAAACTTTGGAAAAAGGTAAATCCAAGTAATAACAATAAAATTCAAATACTTAACGAAATTTTTAACGACCGAAAATCAGGGTCGTTACAATAATCCTCCTAACCATTATTGTCCAATGGTCAAAGAAATAATCCAAAAAGATTAAAAGAAAATGAATATCAAAATGTAAAGTCTAGGGTCCAAAAGGTTCAAAAGTTCCAACGAGGGGCAAAACGGTCATTTTGCCAAGGCTAGGGAACTTTTCGGTTTAGTTACTCTAACAAGATAGTTAGATGCTAACTAGGCTTGCTAAGTAGGACTAAAGCGAAAGAATTGAAACTTGAGGGACCAAAGTGCAATTATGGCAAAATTCAAGATTTTACGAAATTCAAGCGATTAAAATAAATAACTCGAATAATAAAAATAACTTTTTATTCCTTAAAATTCAGAGTTATTACAACCTTACGCTGGACGGTGCCCACGCCGATGACGGGGTTGATGTTGGTGGGTCTAAAGATGGCAAAGGCTCTGACAAGGCCGCTGGTATTGCTGATCTCTCTGTTGCAGCTGCCGAGGCTGATTCCTTAAATGTGGAAAAGGACGCCGAAGTCGAGGCCAACGTCGGTGCATCCGAAGTTGACGTTGCTGCCGAGGCTGGTGCTAACGTTGAAGGTCCTGTTCAGGGTTGAGGGGACGTACGTGCAGGTACCGATTTTTTTGGGTGGCCGGTCACCGTAGTCAATCACCCTTGTATTTTGTTAATTTCTGTTTTTACTTGTACTCAGAATTTTTGGGCTGGCCGGATCCGAGCATGGATTTTGCCGTTCCAGATGTAAATGTTGTTGGCTGTGAACATGTCGCCGAGCTTAAAATTGTCTCAATTTTCTTAATGGATGTTTTCTTCTTCAATGTTCATGATTTATTTTGTGGTTATTTGTTGCCCCCACTTTGGTCTGGGTTCGGCTAATCAGTGGAATGGTGGCCAAGCTTGACCAAAGTAGAGTAGGAAAAGTAGGTTTGACACGCCTAGCTTGCGGATGTGCCAGATCAATTTGAGACGCCTAGGTGAGACGCCGAGAATTGCTTGTTGCTTGTACTTGTAACATAGGCTCGGCAAGATGCTAGGCCCTCGGCGAGGTTTATGTGATGTTTGTGGGTGGTTTGCTCACCAAAGCGTGAGTTTAACCGGGCTATGGCCGACCTTACTGTCTTGCCAAGCCAAACCAGAGCCCAAAGTCCAGCCAAAATTGTGGTTCTCTGTGCTCGGTGGATCTGATGTCCGTTTTGCTTCTCTGGGCAGTGATAGTGGCCGAAGCAGGTGGCGTAAGTGCCGTTTGTGGGTGTGACCGAGGTCAACGTTTGTGGTTGGCCAAGTTAGCCGAAGTGAAGATGTAAATAAAAATTAAGTTTAGAATTGCCAGATATAAAAATTCATTTCATTTAACCATGAAGTACAAGTGCGAAGGAAAAGACGTGGGCCGAAGCCAAAAAGGAAAACAAGATAGGGAGTGGCCGAACATGAGGCACACAGATTGAATTCCTTTTACATGTACGCCTTTTTGAGGTTCTGTGCGTTCCATGGGTTAGTTAGGACTTTCCCATTCATGTCTTCTAGCACGTAAGCACCTTCACCAGCAATCTTGACAATACGAAAGGGCCCCTCCCAGTTGGGCTTGAATTTTGTTTTCTTGCTGGCTTGTACAACTTTTCGCCAGACCAGATCATCTGGCTTGAATTTCTTGACCTGTACGTTTCTGTTGTATCCCTTGGCCACTTGTTGCTGGTACTCTGCAAGTTTCAAACGAGCGTCATCACGCTTTTCTTCAGCCAGGATGAGCTCTTGTGCCACAGCATCATCGTTTGCAGTGGGGTCAAATGTCTCTGTCCTGAGAGTTGGAAACTTAGACTCCAACGGAATTACGGCTTCCATGCCAAATGCCATTGAGAATGGTGTCTGGCCGGTGGAACGCCTTGGTGTGGAACAGTAGGCCCATAGAATGCGGGGCAACTCTTCAGCCCACTTGCCTCGTTTGGAATTCAAACGTCGCTTGATACCCGCGCAAACTGTCTTGTTCGTGGCTTCGGCCTGGCCGTTTCCTTGCGGGTATGCAGGCGTGGAGTTGAAAAAACGTATCCCAAATTCGGCACAGAGGTTGGTGAGGTCTTTACCGACGAACTGTGTACCGTTGTCAGAGATGATGGCATAGGGGACGCCGAACCTGGTAACAATGTTCCACCAGACAAATCTTCGAACGTCAGCCTCGGTCGTTGTTACAAGTGGTTCAGCCTCAACCCATTTGGAAAAGTAGTCTGTTGCAGTGATCAAGAACTTAAAGCCGCCAGGAGCTGTTGGGAGTTTGCCCACAATATCCAGCCCCCATTGTGCGAAAGGCCAAGGACTTGTTATTGGGGAGAGATTCTGGGCAGGCTGTTTAGGGATGGGGGAAAAGAGCTGGCATGAGCGGCATCTGCGGACGACCTCTTCACAATCCTTCTTCATGTTCTTCCAAAAGTATCCCTGGCTTAGTGCACGTTGACAGAGAGAGCAGCCGCCAGAGTGGCAGCCGCAGCTGCCTGAGTGCAGTTCGGCCACAATCTCAGGTACTTGAGTGGGGTGGATAACGAGGAGATATGGTCTGGAGATAGACTTTCGATAGAGTTGGCCGCTGTCGGAGATCCAGTAATAGGCGGCCTTGTTTCGTACACGATAAGCCTCCTTCTTGTCTGTGGGTAGGATGTCGTGCTTGAGGAACGCAACAATCTCATCGATCCAGCTAGGACCGAGCTCGACAGTCAGAACGTCTGGGGTGAGCTCAAAAGATGGGCTGTCAATACTACCGAAGTTAATGGTTCTGTATTCGGAGGCTTTGGATGCCGAGGCGAGGCCGGCGAGGGCGTCGGCATGGGCGTTATGTTCACGATTGATTTGTTCGATGCTGAAGTTGCTGAAGTGGGAGATAAGTTCGGCTGCGGCGGTTTGGTATTTTGACATGCGGGGGTCCCGAGCCTCGTAATCACCAAGTACTTGATTAACGATGAGCTGGGAGTCACAATAGACAACAAGGTTGGCGACCTTCATCGCGATGGCTGAGCGTAGGCCAGCGAGGAGCGCTTCATACTCGGCTTCATTGTTGGTGGCGGGGAAGTCGATGGTGATAGAACTTTCATGAAGTGTCCCACATGGTGAAATCAAGACTACTCCCGCACCAGCGCCGTTGCTGTTCGAAGCCCCGTCGACGTTAAGTCGCCAAGTGTCTCCTTGAAAAAGGTGCCATGGCTTGTCCGCGGAGCTGTGTTCGGCTACGGGTGGTGGTGGTGCAGCGAGTAGCGCTGTGTCAGCTGGGGTAAGCTCAGCAATAAAGTCGGCCAAAACTTGGGCTTTGATTGCCGTACGCGGCTCGAAGCGAATGTCAAAATTCGCGAGCTCAACGGCCCACTTTGAAATACGATTGGAGAGATCCGCCTTCCGAAAGAGGGTTTTAAGAGGTTGGTCCGTTAACACAGTGATGGTATGGGCTTGGAAATAATGTAGCAATTTTCTCGCAGCGGAGACGAGAGCTAGAGCGAGTTTTTCCAGGGGGAGATAGCGTGTCTGAGCCGGAAGGAGCGTCTTGCTGGTGAAGTAGATGGGTAGGTCATTTGCTGCTTCTCGTCGGACAAGTGCAGAGCTGACAGCGTGAGGGGAGACGACGAGGTACAAGTAGAGGGTCTCAAACTCCTTGGGTTTGACCATCAGCGGGACCGAACTAAGGTATGCTTTAAGTTCGGCTAAAGCAACGTCGCAATCCGATGTCCATTCGAAACCTCGTCGGCTTTTGCCTTTTAAAGCGTTGAAGAAGGCATGGCATTTGTCGGAGGATCTGCTGATGAATCTGTTCAAAGCGGCCGCCATCCCAGTGAGTCGCTGTACTTCTTTGATTGTCCTGGGAGGCCGTAAGTCTGCGACTGCTTTGATTTGGCTGGGGTCGGCTTCAATACCGCGCCTGGTAACCAAATGTCCAAGGAATTTGCCGGCACTCACGCTGAATGCACACTTCTCAGGATTTAAGCGAAGCTTGTAGAATTTAAGAATGTCGAATATTTCTTTCAACTCCTAGAGGTGGTTGCCCCCTTGTTGACTTTTAACGACGAGGTCGTCAACATAGGCCTCCAAAGTGTGGCCAATTTAGGCGTGTAACATCTTGAATATGGCGCGATTAAACGTGGCACAAGAGTTCTTAAGACCGAATGGCATCACACGATAGCAAAAAAACACCACAGGGGGTGATTAAGGCCGTTTTTTCCATATCATCCGGATTCATGGCTATCTGGTGGTAGCCGCGGTAGGCGTCGAGAAAACTCAACCGATCATGTCCTGCGGTGGCATCAACCAGCTGATCAATCTTTGGAAGCGGGAACCAATCCTTAGGACAAGTATCGTTGAGGTTAGTGTAGTCAACACAAACACGCCATTTGCCGTTTTTCTTCTTAACAACCACCGGATTTGAAAGCCAAGTTGGGTACTGCACTTCTTGTATGGTGTTGGCTTCCAGTAGGCGGTGTACTTCATCGACTACGGCGTCGGCATGTTCTGCGGCTGACCGCCGCGCCCGTTGGACTACTGGCTTCATGTCGTTTTTGATGTTGAGGGAGTGACAGATGAAATCTGGGTCGATCCCCGGCATTTCGTTGGGGGTCCATGCGAAGACTTCAATGTTGTCCTTCAGGTAGCAGAACGTTTCCTCCTAGTCGTTTTTGCTGAGTGAAGAAGCAATTAGGAAGAAGCGTGACCCGTCTTCATTGATGGGCATTGGGGTTAAGTCTTCCTCGGTTTTGTCCTCAGCTCTCTGGCCAACATCGTCAATCACGGCCATATCTGGGACTTCAACCCATTGCACTTGTTTGGCCTTGGCGGAATTGTGGACAGCTGAAACGTAGCACTTTTTAGAAGCCACCTGGTCGCCGCGCAGGTCCTCCTGTCGGCCACTGGCGCCGATGAAGCGGACGACCTGGTGGTATGTTGATGCGATGGCTTGTATGCTGTGTAGCCACGTTCGGCCAAGGATGGCGTTGTACGGGCTTGGCACGTTGACAACAATGAACTCGACGCTCACCGTTCTCGAGCCGACAACGACTGGTAGGTATATCCGACCGAGTGGCCAGACAGGTGCGCCGTTGAATCCGACGAGTGGTACCTCAGCGGGTTGGAGGGCTGATTCCGGGAGTTCGAGCTTTTTGAACAAATCGTAGTACATTACTTCTGCGGAGCTTCCCTGATCGATGAGGACGCGTTTAACATCGTGGACTCCAATTTGTACGGTTACGACGAGAGCGTCGGAATGTGGGGTCTGGACAAACTCGAGGTCGCGCTCGCTGAATGTGATGGTCCACTTGGGTAGGTCCTCTGGGCGGGGGCGTTTGGATCCAGGTTTTATCGCAAGCACCTGCTTAGAAGTGGAGGCGCGATCGAGGTCCGACCGGAGTTGTGTTTCGGCTTCTCTTGTCACTGAGCCGTGGATAACATGTATCATCGGCCTTGGTTCATTGGGGTTGGGATTTCCGGTGGTTGGACGGGCGGGTGTTTTTGCACGATCTATGTACTGATCGAGATGGCCTTGAGCCGCCAGACATTCCAACAGGGCCTTATACGGAGCACACGCCGTTGTGTAGTGGCCGAGCTCGTTATGGTACGAGCACTTCTTCCTTGGGTTCTGATCCGCTTGGCTGTTGTCCGTGCCGAGCTTACCTTGTGGCCACTCGAACCACGGTTGCCTCATAATCTCCTTCAAGAACGACCAAATAGGCTCTTTGAAGTGGGTGGTTTCGGCCACGTAGTCGTGTTCTTTCGGCTGGCGCTTATTTCCCTCTTTGATGTTTGTCGACGTGCTTCTTTTGTTGGGGTTGCTGAGAAGCAATTGGTGTTGGCTGCTGATGAGCTGTCATCGGCGTAAGGGTGGTTGGATTGGGAATTCCTTGAGCGGCTCTGTCCGCGTAGAATTCTTCCAGGGCACAAAACCCTTCTACGACACGCATCAGTTCTCCCATGCCGTGCGGAGGTCGAATGGCAAGCTCGTCGAGTATCTTGCTACCAGACTCCAATCCATTTTTGAAAGTACGTGCGGCCCAGTACTCATCGATTCCAGGGATCTCGTTGAAAAGCTGCCAGTAAGGCTCGGCGTACTGCCGGAGTGTTTCGTTTGGTAGCTTCCTCATCTGAGACAAAGATTCAGGCTCCTTGGCTGTCCTGTTACTGGTGATGAAGCGAGTGTTGAAAGCGCGTTCAAGGTCGGCCAGGTTCCGTATGGATCCAGCGGGCAATTTGTTGAACCACTGGAGTCCAAGGGAACCGAGGCTGGACGGGAACGCTTTGCACTTGATCTCATCCTTGGTGGTGCAGAGTTCGATGGTTTGGCGAAAATGGATCAGGTGAGTGTAAGCTTCACAGGTGCTTGGATCGAACTTCGTGAATTTTGGTAGGTGAAAGTTGGGTTCGGCCACGGTGTTGACGATATGAGAAGTGAAGGGTGAGACACCAAGGTCTTTCAGCTGTCGCTCAAATCCTGGACGCGGCGGTTTGCCGAGCTCGTCCGTCCGCGTCCTCTTTGAGTCTTTTTCTCTTTCCGAAGTTTTCTCGTGTACTCGGCGGCGGAGCTTGTCCCGTAAGTCGGTTGTTGCTCTGTGAGGGTGGTCAACAGACTTCTCTCTTTCGCCACTAGTTGTGTTCCTATTCGCCGTTCTTTCAATCCGTACGCCTTTCCCATTTGGCCGAGCACAGTTGTCGTTATCCAAGTTTTCAGGTGGGATCTCCCCGAGTCGTTCAGAGACGTGGCGCCTGGTCTCGACGGAGTCCCGGCTGCGGCTCGATGCCGTTGTGCGAGAGAACTCCGCGCGGCCAGTCGAGTACGTGCTCGTGAAAGATTCGGTGTCCCTTGTGTGGGTCCGCTCACGGTGGGACCTTGAGCGCTGCGTCCTAGATACTATAGGGCGTTTGTAAAGGATAATTTCCCTGGCGTCGCCTGTCTCTGGTGGGAGACCAAGACGATCTTTGACGGAGATGCGATGGCCCGCTTCGGTGGGTTGTTCGTGTTGTGGTGGAGGGGGTGGAGGCGGAGGAGGTGAAAGGGGAGATCCTCTTCGTCTCCGCCTCCTTCCTCCAGTTGATACAGAGGCGGTGGGTGTTGGATTTTGTAAGTGTTGCTTCATCTGGGCCACCTCCGCTCTTAGCGCCGCGAGTTCGTTATCCCTTTCGTCGTCTCGACGCTGCAGCAAGCGGATGTACGCCGCCGTTATGTCGTCTGTCACCGGGGATAGGCTAGAACTTGGTGGGACGGAGATGGACATGTGTCTCTCGGGGAACGGTGGGAGGATTGTGTTTCCGATGGCGTCTTTGGCCCCGAAACGTTAACTTCCGGTGGATCTCCGCCCATTGTGGTTGAGTTTTTAGCTGTGGGTGGATGAGGAAGGTGGTTTGGAGTAGGGTTTGGGCCGCTGAGAAAAGTTTCACGTCGGGTTCACCAATTGTGTGGCCCGTGATCCTCGATCTGGTTCCTTCCTCCGTTGGTTCAGTGATTGCCTAGCCTTCTCCGCTTCGCCTGCACAATGAACGCACGACTAAGACCTGGCCGGGGGTGGCCCGGCAAGGCCCTCCGGCGAGAGGATGAGTATGTGCAGAGAGAGAGCAAAGAGACTAGGGTTTTGAGTGGGTATTCGCATGTATTAGGCGTACCTTCCCGGAGGCGTTATCCTTTGGTATTTATAGAGTCCCTTTGAATTGCTCTCCAAGCACGGGCAGGCGGCGTCATTGTGACGTCACCGGATAGATCTGGTAACCGCGTTGGCGTGAGCTGGCATGCCCCATGTGTGCTCACATTTATCCTTCGCCATAACCGTCTCCGCACGTGGGCGGGCGTGTGGTTACGCAGGCGACCGGGCCCAGCAGACAGTGGAGTAAACCGAGCCTGAGGATAGGCCGAGCCCGAAGGGAATTGGGCTAGGCGGATATCATCAGAGGAGCTACTCCCTCACGCTAGCCGAGCTTGAAGGATAGCCGAGCCCGAAGGGAATTCGGGCTAGGCAAACATCGTCTACAGGGCCGCCCCAAATGGTGGCCGAGCATGACACAATCTTCTTCGTCGCCGGACGTTAGGCAAAGGTAGAACCGACGATCAGCGTGCCTCGGCCAAAGCCAAGCCCCGGTGGAGTGGGTGTGCTACCACATGCGGCAGCTGGCGGTGGCAGTGGAGCAGAGGTGGCCCCCGGTTGAGCCATAGTTGAGCTCGGCCCGTTACAGGTACCATTTCGGATTTAGTGCTATTATCATTATATATAGTTGTAAATTGAAATTTTTCCCAATACTGTCAAGTAATCTCAAAAATTACTCTCTCATTATATTGTTTCTCTTCTACTTGAAATTATATTACCTAAAAAAATTATGTTATCTCTATTCTATGAGAAATTATATATCATTGCAACTCCCATAACTACCAAAAGTAGACTTCAAACTAACGCTGTCAACCTTTCAAAACGTTCCAGATAAAAGAAAATCAATTAAGGGTAATTTGATCCTTATGTGACTTTAGGGTTCTCATATATAAACCTTATCTACCACGTACCTACAGCTGCCTTCTCTTCTGTTAGTAATTTGTTTTAATCAACGGGTATCTGTAATCTTAACATGGGGAGATTAATAAGTATTTAATATCATGGAGCTCGTAATATAATTGAGATAAGGACGGGAGTGCAATTATAATTCTGTAGTAGGGTGAATTATAATTAGTGAAATAAGAAGTAGAATCCTTATGGGATTAGGTTTTCTTATTTACACTGGGAGCCCTGACTTATTACTCCTTAGGTCCCTATCGTAGCCCTATATATATACACGTTATGCTCTCTAGGTCAGATTGATGTTTTTCTATTATTCACAAAATAGAGGCAGACCTAGAGAGAGCAAACAGATCGCGAAAGAGTCCACACTCAGTTCGTGTTCTAGACGTGCAGGGAATACGATAGAAGATCGTAAGGTACGATCGAGCAGTATTCGTGGTTTATAGCAAGGTGTGCTATAACAAGTTCAACCAGCGTTCGTGTCGCTGGGAGTTGTGGTAAAATCCTAATTCCGCCTTGTAGGATTTTTATCTATATTGTCTAATCTGTACGCGTCATTACTGGGTCTTGGGGATTTGGTTTCCCAACAGTGGTATCAGAGCCGGCTGTAATCACGCGTATGGATTAAACAGGCCATGTTGTCCGTTAGTTATAGATGGTAGAACGTAGAACTGTGCTAACTCTGTTTTGCAGCGTTTTTACCCAGCTATTATGGTCACATGATTTTTGGTTGATTTTATGTGATTGGATCCCACAATAATTTTTTCGTGGTTATTGTTATTTATTGGGTACCACGATTATTTTTCGTGGTTGTAATAATTAACGTAGCATGTGTTATTTATTGGGTGCCACGATTATTTTTCGTGATTGTAATAATTAACGTAGCATGTGAACTCCAATGGAGGCATAAGATCAATATTTGTATGTTTCTTCGATTGTAATAGCATTCGATGGTTATTCGGAGATCGAAGATGGAAGATACAAAAGATACAAGTTGTTTGGCTTGCAACAGATTTTTTCCAGATTCGTAGGGTCTGATTGTAGGGCTATTTCGACCAAGTAAACGATGGAATTAGGAAATCTGTTCTTCACAAAAGTTGTAGATAATTGAATTTGAAATCCAACCCAAGTTGAATCACTTCATTTGGAGATCGGATGAGGAAGATATGGCCAAAATACTGAAGGCTGTGCAGTTTACGCGGGAATATGTCAAATCCGAATTTTCTTGCTTAAGCACAGTTGGATTTTGGTTTCCTTAATTGATTCAAAGTATCTAAACCTTCTACACAAGTATAGTTGAAGGATTTCAAGTTTGGAAAGATTGCTTAAGGATTTCAAATTTGGAAGGACTCCTTATTACTTAAGGATTTCAAGTTTGGAAGGATTCCTTATTGCTCAAGGATTACATCTTTGACCATAATAGCTGGATTTTTTATCTTGTGTTTCCTTACTATTTGGTTTCCATAATATTTGCATATGTGATAGTTTACCATATTGGGACAACATGGTGATAATTGGCTTTGACCTAAATCGCGGTTTTGCAAACTCGAAAATTTTGATAACCCTCACAAATTTTTTTTAAATAATTAAGTGGGAGAGGGAGTTTATTTTTTTATAAATCCCACGGTCTCCATTACTAGTATGTAGATGATGTAATTAATTTTGTGTGATGGTTTTAGAACCTTCCCCCCATCGGGTAAAATTAATTATGGCCTCATCGGTACAAACTTCCTTAAAGGATAGATCTATGATAATTGTTGTGTGAATTATTTCACCATCTGAGGTAATTCATAACGGAACAATGGGTCATGGGGTTAGGTAATGGTATACATTTAGCTGTAAATAATAATATCCTCACCATCAAAGTCACTATTATTATTTATAGGACCGAAGCTATATTGGCTATTTAATTTTGCTTGGCACGGTATAGTGTCTAGATAGTAAAATTAAAAGGTTGTGCCTATCTACACGAATGATGAAGAGTAGACGACCTTCCTATCAAGGCATACTCGTCACGGTGTGTAGGGTTGCCAATATTTTTCTTTTAACATATGGTTGAGGGAACCAATATTAAAATGAAATTCAAAATTTTTATTGCCCTTCATAATTGTTGTTATGTGATTCTCAGATTTAAAAATGAGTTTTTTCAATTCACTTGTCATTATTCTCAAAGAAAATAAACTTACTGGATCGAATTATATTGACTGAAAAAGGAACTTAGATATTATGTTAATTGCTGAAGGGCACAATTTTGTGTTGTCTGAGGTGTGCCCTCCGAAACCTGATGAGAATGCCACAGAACAGAAAGTAAAATTTTATAAAAAATTGGTGAGTATCACCCATGTTGAAAGGATCTCAATTAAGGATCATGTTCTGAAAATGATAGCTCTTCTTACTGAACTAGAGATCCTTGGAGCTGAAATTGATAGGGAAACCCAGATCGATTTCGTTCTGAACTCACTGCAGTTTGAGAGTTTTAAGTAATTTCGCCTGAACTATTATATGAACAAAATGAATTTATCTTTGGCGAAACTTCTTAAGGAACTCCAAGCAACTGAGGGTCTTTTGGTTGTAAAGAAACCACCATCAGTGTTAGTGGCAGAGAAGGTTTCTATTTCTAGGCTGAAAGGCAAGAAGAAGCAGAACAAGTCTCAGAAAAAAGGTTATGGAGGCAGTTTATGCGCCTCAAGGTAGAGTGAAAAAGCCTACGGGCAAGTGTTTTCACTACAAGCATCAAGAACACTGTAAGAATGAATGTCTATTCTATCTTAATAAAGTGAATAATCAAGATACATCTTGTCGCTAGTCGTTGAATCATGTTAGTGGTGTCATCTGCCAGTACCTGGTGCGTAGATACGTGAACCACTAATCATATTTGCAATTTATTGCATGGGTTCCAGGAAACCAAACGACTCAGTGATGGAGAGATTTATCTACACATGGGTAATGCTACGAGAGTGGCAGCAGTTGTAGTAGGAAATGTTATTTTAAATTTTAGTAATAATAGGAGTTTAATTTTGAGAGATTATCTTTATGTTCTCATACTTAGAAGAGACTTGGTTTCAGTTTCTAAATTGATTAAAGATGGATATTTGGTTTATTTTAGTAACTTTGTGGTTATTAAGTTAAATAAACGTTTTATCTATTCTGGTTCATTGGTGGATAATCTTTACTTTATTAATCCTACATTTCCTATAGTGCAACTGCATAAATTGAATAACACTAATGATATGTCATGTAAGAGAAATGAGCCTTCTAAATTGAACCAAATGTATCTTTGGCACTTATGCCTTGGTCATATTAGTTTGAATAGGTTTTTTAGACTAGTCAGAATGGACCTTTAGGTTCATTGGAAGTTGAGGAACTTCTAGTCTGTGAATCCTATTTAGATGGTAAGATGACCAAAAGACTTTTTTATCAGTAAAAGGTTATAGAGCCAAAGAGCCATTGAAATTGGTTCATTCTGATTTGTGTGGACCCTTGAATATCCAAGCAAGAGGTGGTTTTGAGTATTTCATCACTTTGATTGATAATTACTCAATATTTACATTTATTTGATGCACCGTAAGTCCGAATGCTTTGAGAAATTCAAGGAGTATAGGGCGAAAACGGTGAAGTATCTAGGCAAATGTCGTAAGACACTGCGATCTGATCGTGGTGGCGAATACCTCTTGGAAGAGATTAGGGAGTACTTGTTAGCTGAAGGGATTACATCCCAGTTTTCAGCACCAAGTATCTACGTCAAAATGGTTTAGCAGAAAGAAGGAATACGACTCTTATAGATATGGTGAGATCAATGATGAATTATTCAGATTTACCAATTTCGTTTTAGGGACATGCACTAGAAACAGTAATGTACATTCTTAACTTGGTACCATCTAAGTCAGTACCATCTACACCCATAGAACTGTGAATTAGGTGTAAACCTAGTCTGCAACATGTTCGGGTTTGGGGTAGTCCAACACATTTGCTAAATGGGAACGCAGATAAATTGGAATGAAGGACATAAGTTTGTCAGTTTGTGGGGTACCTTAGAGGAACGAAATGTGGATTATTTTATAGTCCTAAAAATCAGAAGGTCATTGTTAGCACCAATGCTCGATACTTAGTGAAGGAGTATGAAATAGACCATAAGCCCAGAAGTAAGATTGTTCTAAAGAAATTGAGAGGAGATGGACCGATAAAGACTTCTTCAACACCAATAGAACCGGAGGTTACACTGCAAGAAAGAGTTATTGACACATTGGTACCTCATCGTAGTGGGAGGGTTGTTGTCCCACCCAATCGGTATATGTTCTTGGAAGAATCTTATGATATGATCCCTGAAGAACAACATGCTGAACCTTGCAACTACAATGAGGAACTAAAAGATAAAGATGCTGAATTTTGACAAAGGGCTGTGAAATCTGCATCCACATAATGGAATCAGATGGGTTCATAGTAAATGGTCAAGAGCACATGTTGTGCAAGCTTAAGGAGTCTATTCATGGATTCAAGCAAGCATCTAGATCTTGGAATATCCATTTTGATCAAGCAATCAGTTTTTCTTGGTTTTGATTAATGTCCGGATAAGTCATGTGTGTACAAGAAGTGCAACGGAAAAGTGGTGGTATTTTTGGTACTATACGTAGATGATATTCTGTTAATCGGAAACGATGTAGGAATGTTATCTTCCATAAAGGTGTGACTATCTAGCCTATTCGATATGAAAGACTTGAGAGAAGTCGGTCACATCCTTGGGATTAAGCTTATGTGAGATCGCAAGTATAGGATGTTGGGCTTATCATAAGTTACTTATATCGATGAGATCTTTGCTCGTTTTAGCATGCAGGATTCCAAGAAAGGGTTCTTCCCTTTTTAGACATGGAATCAACCTATCCAAGGATCAGTGTCGCAAGACACCTGAGGAGATGGAGAAGATGAATGCAGTTCCTTATGCCTTGGCAGTAGGAAGCCTCATGTATGCTATGCTGTGTACTAGACCTGATATTTGCTTTGCTGTTAGCATGGTTAGTAGATTTCAGTGTAATCCAATGTAAGAGCATTGGACTGCAGTGAAACATATACTCAAGTATTTGAAAAGAACTAAAGATCATATGTTGGTGTTCCAGTCAGATAGTCTGGTACCTCATGGGTACACTGACTTAAACTTTATGTCAAATAAGGATTTCAGAAAGTCTACCTCGGGATATGTGTTTACCTTAGGAGGTGGAGCCATAAGTTGGAGGAGTATCAAGCAATCATGAATTGATTGATTCCACCATGGAGGCCGAGTATGTGGTAGCTTCTTAAGCAGCCAAAAAGGCCGTTTTGGCTTAGAAACTTCTTGATGGATCTAGAAGTGATTTCTTTAGTGCAATTAGTTTTTACATCTATTGTGACAATAGTGGTGGAATTGCTAATTCTAAGGAGCCATTGACTCATAAGAAGGAAAACACGTCGAGCGTAAGTATCACCTGTTTCGAGAGATCGTTTAGTGAGGTGATGTAACTATGTCCAAGATCGCATCGGTAAACAACCTAGCAGATCCTTTTACGAATAGCTTACGAGTTAAGACTTTTGATAGTCACGTAAAGGGAATGGAAGTGAGATGCGTGGAAGCATGGTTTTGAGTCTTAGTGGGAGTTTGTCAGAAAATTATACTAAAAGTTATACTTTTGTGTAATGGATTAATATTTGATTGCTATTTATTAATCAGTTTTATCCAATTTTGATGAGAATCTTTTATGGGCAATGTTTGCATAATACTATTGTATGTTTTGCATGTGTCTTTTATTTTACAAAGTAGATGATCTGATGTGTAGAGTTCGGCTTACACACAAAAGATCAGATCATCAGTTCTTGTAAAATATAAGATATGGTTCGCAGTCTTAGATGGAACTGGACACACCATCGGTAGGACTGTAGTACAATGTTTAGTAGGTCTGTCTTGACTACAGGGAACGGTCTAGTTCTGACTCATTGTGCTAGTACACTTTGTGTGTATTGAATTGAGACCGCATTGAGGTAATTGTCTTTATACTAACTTTATAAGACAATTGGAACCTTATGGTTATTATGAATGCTTATACTCTTAATCCAAAAATAATTATTAGAGGTGTATATTTAATGTTGTTGACTTTGATTCATTAAAGAGTGAGATCTTTATACGGTCAATAGTCTCGGTGGGTTGGGTCGCAACATTATGTATATGACAACTATTAATTATTGATGGAATCCACGTCCCAATAGGGATTGATGATACCCCTTGAGTAAGCTTATAAGTTTCGATTATGTTAAACCCTGCAGGTGGATATTTGTATCCGACATATCGAATAAGTTAAGCGGATAGTCTCAAGTTAAGATGTTGATTAAGTGGGAGATTGTTAGTAATTTGTTTTAATCAACGGGTATCTGTAATCTTAACATGGGGAGATTAATAAGTATTTAATATCATGGAGTTCGTAATATAATTGAGATAAGGACGAGAGTGCAATTATAATTCTATAGTGGGGTGAATTATAATTAGTGAAATAAGAAGTAGAATCCTGGTGGGATTAGGTTTTCTTATTTACACTGGGAGCCCTGACTTATTACTCCTTAGGTCCCTATCGTAGCCCTATATATATACACGTTATGCTCTCTAGGTCAGATTGATATTTTTCTATTATTCACAAAATAGAGGCAGACCTAGAGAGAGCAAACAGATCGCGAAAGAGTCCACACTCAATTCGTGTTCTAGACGTGCAGGGAATACGATAGAAGATCGTAAGGTACGATCGAGCAGTATTCGTGGTTTATAGCAAGGTGTGCTATAACAAGTTCAACCAGCGTTCGTGTCGTCGGGAGTTGTGGTAAAATCCTAATTCCGCCTTGTAGGGTTTTTATCTATATTGTCTAATCTGTACGCGTCATTACTGGGTCTTGGGGATTTGGTTTCCCAACATCTTCAACCTTTAGTCGTCTCCGTTCTAATATTTTCATTAGATAGTTGCAATTTTTTTTCAGCGTCTGTTTCATCTCGCTGGGAAATCACGAAACCGGCCGGAACTCACCGTGACCAACCGGTAAATGCCGAGAAGTCAGCCGAAACGGAATCAACCCTTGTTTGTACCGAATTTCCTACAAAATAGTACGTACCGAGCGGTACGGAATGAGATCAACAACCTTGACTCGAACTTAACTTAAAATGAATTGATTTGCCATTATTTGAATTTTTTTTTTTTTTGCATTTGTTAGTTTTGCGCCAAATTTTTGTAAATTATTGATTCATCTGAACTAGAGGAATCAGAAAAGTAAAAAATTTATACTTATACCTAGGTTTTTTAGAGAAATAACCACTATTTAGCAAAAAAAAGTGAAATACGTTGAATTATCTTGAGAAATAAGTGGTTATTTTTTAAATATTTTGGAAAAAGTAAATTTTTTTTACTTTTTCGATTCTTTTCATCGAAACGAATCAATAGTTCACAAAAGTTTGGCGCAAAACTAACAAATGTGAAAAAATTGAAATAATGACAAACCAACTCATTTTAAGTTAAGTTTAAAATGAAGAACGCAGCCTCAGTCCAAGCCAATAATGGTGCATAAATTTCTTTGAGGACTTTCTAGAGAGAGAAAAAGTGAGAGAAAGAAAGCGAAGTAAATAGGGTCTGGGGGAGGCTGCCGCCTCCTCCCTCGCCACACTCGCACCATCGTAGCACATCTCTCTATTTGAATAAGCATCACTAGTGGATTAGAGCTTCTCCTGGAGTAGTCGTTGACAGTTTTCAGAGCTGGGCTCAGATGACGTTCAGGCCTTTTTCCTTGGCCCGATCATGAATAAAGGGTTGAATTGAAAGGGCTCCCCTTTGTCGACGCTATTACCAGCCAATCTGCATGCATTTTCCACCCTTTACCCTTGTTTGCTTGACTTCCCCCTCCGATTCACCCCCTCCCCGTCGAGCGGTAGGACCTCGTCTTTTCCAGTCGATCAACTCCCCTCTCCAGTATCCCCTCTCCCAGTCTAAAGAGCTATCTCCCTCATTTCGATCGGCCCCACTTTTCCCAGTTTTCCTACCCATCCAATCAGGTCGCCCTTTTCTTCCCTCTCCAGTCGGATTCAGCTCCTCTCTTTGTCCTCCCTATCCCTGTCTGATCCGACCATTTATCCTCTTCTCGTGGTCTAAAAATGCAAGTTTTCTTTTCTTTTTCGTTTTTGTGTGTTTTGGGTTCATTTGATGCAGGTACCGGTTGAGGTCCCCTATGCCGGGAGTTTGCCTTTTGCACACTGTCCATGGCTGAAGTTCTAGGCGTTGTTGTTGTTTGTGTTTCTTACAAATGTGATTCCTTGTTTAGATGCATTTCATTTTTTAGTTTATTACTGTTTATGTTGTATTTTTCCGTTTTTGCCGTAAACATTTTCACACATTGTGCTTTGTTTCTTAAGCCTTTTGTTGGCCTTTGCTCGTCATTGGCAATAGCATAGGAGCTGTTTGATAATCCAATTCAACACTTAAAACTGAATGTATTAAGTAATAAGTTTTTAAGTTGGTTTTATAACCAAATTTTCTCATACTTCATACTTTAAGTTTCACTTAAAATGTAGCCTTAAGAAGTTACAAAAATGAAGTAGCCTAATACCTTCTTAATTTTTGATTGAATCTGTAAGTGGTTGTATAATACCCATTCCTTTACCACCACCACCTGTCGTCATGCCACCACAACCACCACCACTCCATTACCACATCGCAGCCACATCACTACACTGTCACCACCACCATCACTACCCTATCGCCACTATTGCCACTGTCATCACCACCACAACTATTCCGTTGTCAACACCACAATCACCACTTTATAAGCCCTCAATAATGTAAATAATATGGCCTATCTCTCTCATTTTTGTCAGACACAAGTGCATAACTTGCTTGATTTGAACGATATTGCATGAAAGGTGTGTTTTTGGCGTTTTCAAGTAAATTGTGTGAATAAGGCGCATTTGAAGGTCATGGATAGCCCCGAGTGTGTCCACTGCTACAATAATAGATATGCGTCACACTAAGGAGATTCACGAAGATCACGGTTTTCAGTGAAAGCGTGATAAAAAGTGGAGCTTAAAATTTTTTATCTCAGTTTAAGTCCAAAGCTGAGATAAAAAGTGGGTTTTAGCGCAAAATAAAAGACCTCGCTCTTGCGGCGAGATAAAAGAAAAACAACCTCACCGTTGTGGCGTGATAAAAGAAATTAGGGCGGAAAAAAATGTGATAAAAGATCTCACTCTTGTGGTGAGATAAAAGAGAAAAGACCTCACTCTTGTAGCGTGATAAAAAAGAGAAAAGATCTCACCGTCGTGGCGTGATAAAAGATTTTAGGGCGGAAAAGAATGAGATAAAAGATCTCGCTCTTGTGGCGAGATAAAAAACAAAAGACCTCACCCTTGTAGCGTGATAAAAACTTTAGCGCAGAAAAAAGTGAGATAAATGATCTCGCTCTTGCGGTGAGACAAAAAGTCTACCCATTTAGGCGCGCAGTCTAAATTTTCATGTGGGCAGGCTAGTACTCATTTAGGCAGGTTTTGAAAAGTAATGTGAGAAAAACAATATTTTAAGAACTTTGAAAAGTTCTTTTTTTTCTTTTTTTATACTCCCTCCGTCCCTTAATGTTTGGCATTTTCAGGAATGCGTGCCATTTTTAAATTGCATATATCTTTTAATCCATAATATTTTAGGCGATTTTTTGAACTTTGTTTAATAGAACAAATTAAACTCTATCAAACAAGATCCATATTGTTTATAAAAAACATTATGAATTAAAAGATATAATCAATTTTTCCGTAAGGCTGGAATAGTGAAAGTGCCAAACATTATGGGACGGAGGGAGTAAAAGGTAAGAAGGTAAGTCCTAATTACACTCATCCCGAAAAATCTTTACGTTTCATTTTCATCTTCATGCCCAAAATGATCGAGAGAGGGAGAGAAAGAGAGAGAGGGGCAAATCCCACAACTGGGTTCCACCAGTGCCCAGTTGTTTCTTCGACGACGGGTAGACTGTTCCATTAATGCCCGATTTTCATGTGGGCGAGCGGTGATCTTTATGGTTTATTGTAGTAGTGAAATTTAGTTATTTCGGATGTCTTCCAAGTACACGTTTGACACATTAGGTAAAAAAATTTTATGTTATTATGGCTTAACTTTATCTGAAAAGGATTAAAATCCAATTGGGAAGCCGCCATTGAAATTGATATTCAATATAAACACAAAATCCATGTGAAATTGTTAGTTTATAAAATAAAATAAAAAAACATAAAGTTTGTCTATAATGTTACAATCTGTAGGTTGTGATAATTTTTATAAAAATTCAAAGCGCACACTACAATAAAAAACACTATTGTCTATTAAATTTACTAACTAAAACTAAATTTTTCGCCCCAAGAAAATCCTTTAGTGACCAACAGCTAATTTTGATTGGAAAAAGATTTGTTATCATATTTTAAATTTTTTTTAAACAATGTTTATATATGTATTTTTATGTATTTAATATCATGTTAATTGCATTTCAAAAAATTCAGCAAATTTTGAAGAAAAAACAAGTTTTCACTTTAGGAAGTAAGTATAAATATTTTTGTTTTCCTAATATAACAGAATTTCTTGTCTAGCTTAGTGGTAAGGGCTTGGGAAATCAACTAAAGGTGCGTGGGTTCAAAACTTGGCAATGACAAGAAAAGATGGTCTAGGAGGTACAAAGAAAACATCACATGCAATGATTTTTCATCTCACTTTATGGTGTGATCATTTTGAACTTTTAATCACGATTATAAACTGTGATCTAAAGTGACATATAATCACACCCAAAAAAGAGAAGCAATCACGACTTATAACCATGATAAAAGAGAAATGATCACGCCTTTTGGCCGTGATTGTTTCTCTCTTTCAATCACCGTTTATAGCCGTGATAAAAAAGAGTGACTTACAATCACACCTAGATCCATCACGGTAGCAGGAGCGTGATGGAAAACTTACAATCACAGCCAATAGCTGTGACTTTTATGGTTTATTGTAGTAGTGGTCCAAGTACCCAAGACAATGTGGCGCTCAGCGATTGAGTCCCAAAAGTCATGAAAAGAAGCTTTAAAGCATACTCAGGACGTCCAAGGGGCAAGGGAAGTGACGGAGATGCGAGGATGTTACCCGAAGCAATTCATTTGCCGACCAACTAAGGGTAAAATCATCGTATCTTTTACATACCAAATACATTTGATCCAAACCACTTGGGTTAGAAAGTAGACTCAACAAACTTTCCAATGGTCCAAAGAACACCCAAAACCGAGTTCGAGAGTGTCCGAAGAGAGCCTGCAAAGTTGAAAAAATGTCTGCAGAATCCAGCCAGCACAGAATCAATCGCCCTGTGTATGGGGATTGATCCCCCCCACCCTACCAGCTCTTGCAACATCCACAAAGCACAGGGATCGATCCCCAAGGCCTTGCGCGAACATTTTAAAGGCAATTTTGTAATTATTTTGAAAGGGGTTATATATACCACCCTTAACCCGATTTTAGGGCATTCTCTCCCTTCCCTTTCTCTCTCTCTACCTCCTTCCTTAGGTTTTGCTTTCAATCCTCCAGGATTGAACTTAGATTTCCATTTCCCATTTAATTTCTTCAAGAATCATGTAAGTACTCTTAATTTCAATTCATGTTTTAGTTGTTAATCTCGTTTTTCACCATGTTTCTTGCATTTCCTTCATCTTTCTTGCTTAGTTCATCTCTAATGGAGGGGTTGCCTCCTTGGCTTGGTCATGGGGTGATTTCTACCCCATGACTTGGGTAGTTTAATGGCTTCTCTCATTTCTTGTGCTTAATGTGGTTTGTGAATGGATTAAATTTATTTAACAAAACCTAGGGTTGTTAACCTCTTTGATTAGGTGTAGGTAAAGACTTGATCTCTTGCCATATATAATGCTTAGAGCTATGTCACTCTAGATGTTTGCCAAAATGTCTCAAAGAACTTGTTGAATTCTAATCTTTGGTCTAAACTTAGGGTTGTTAACCTCTTTGATTGTGTGTAGACAAGTCTTCTTGCAACACCCAATGCTTAGAAGCATGGCACTTTATGTTTTTGATAAAATGCCTAAATGAGTTCCTTACCATTTCCAAATCCTGTTGTATGAGTTAAACTTGATTTTCATGGTTAAATCTTCTGAATGATGTCAAATGACAATGACTCTCATTTGAGTTATCAAAGAGAAGCATTGAACAACCTAAGTTATGGGCGGAATGAACCCCTAGACCTTGCCATTTTTAATTTCTAGTCAATCTTCATTTTCAATTAAAGTTAGGAGGTAGAGAGAATTTCCACCACTCAAAAGTTGGCCGTCTCAAAGCCGAACTAAAGTTTGGCGGTCCTAACACTAAAAACCTTTCGTAAAACAAACCTTCGGGCCTAGCTCTATTGGCTCCCTATGGATTCGACTCCGGACTTTCGGATATTATGCTGCAATTAATCGACCTAGCCCTACGCTTAGGGCAACCTCTTCTACAACACACTTTGGTCGAGCAAGCACCACTCCACCACTGCACCACAACCAGTACCGGCACCATGTCACCGTCGTTACCACTATCATCGTCGCCACTACCACAACCACCACTACTCATCGTCCCCACCACCATCTAACCACTCCACAACTATACCACTACTCATTATTGTCATTACTTGCACCACTCTCCACCACCACCACCACCACACCACGTTCACTCTAACCATCACCACTACACTACCAACTTCCGTTGCCACCACTTCTCCACCACCTTGATTTGAAAACACGTGACATTCTTGAGAAAAATTAAAAGAAAAGAATCAGAAATAATTTAAGCCAACACATTTATCTTTATAAATAACTGATTTTTTTAGTTCAGCTCTTAATAATTTTTATCAAATAGATTTTTAGCTTAAAATATTTAGCATTGAGTTTTTAGCTTCAGCTTTTAGTTTCATCAAACAGCCCCATAGTTTGTGTTTTTTGGAGTTCAGTGAATCACTGCTCCGTGCTTTATTCCTTAGGTCTTTTGTTGGTCTTCACTCGTCGACAGTGCTCTTTTTTTTATGGCGTCAACATGGTTATACTTTCTTTCTTTTTTCGATTAATGAAGATCTTACGCATCCTTAAAAAACAAATTGTAGTGTGGGTCTCGGAAATAATGAGAAAGAGTTCATATTATCTGTAGAGACCCGTGTTTAATTTCGATAATTTTAATGTTTGAATTTAAAATCAATATGAAAGGTGATGTGAAAATGTGTTTGAGGGTTGAATTTGTGAAGATTTGAAGTTTGAGGTTAATGAGGTTCATTAAATTGTGGAGGGGTTTTTAGTGCTATATGTGGGTGAGTATGTATAGGTGTGTGTGTGTGGATGAGAACCACACAACACAATCCCCATCTCTCTCTCTCTCTCTCTCTCTCTCTCTCTTACACCTTAAAACCCTGAGAATCTTCCACAAATTCCTTGTACCCGTGTGTCGTAGACCTCGGGTCTTGCTCACTCAAGCTCGGAGAGGAGTGTTATTGGTTGAAATCAAGTTTGGAAGCTAAGGCTTGCTTTTAGATCTTGGGTTTCGGCTTTGGGAGATTGAGATAGGGATTTCTCATGTGTATTATGTATTTTTGTGTTGATTTCATGTTTGAATCCGTGTTTGATTGTCTCGTTTGGGCCTTAGTGAGTTCCGTTAAAAATCTGGAAATCGCTATTCGAAACCAGCTAGTATCGATACCATTTTGGCATGATATCGATACCCTTGCGCCTGGAATGCTAGTAAGTCAGTTGGTATCGATGCCATTTCGGCATGGTATTACCAAGGGCCGTAAGACATATTTTCTTATAACTTCGGGCAAGCATAACTTTAACATCTGGACTCCATTTGGGGCATATTATATATCAAAATTGATGTAAAAAAAATCTCCTTTCTAACGGTGGTAGTCTCGTGATCGAATTCTGAACCTATAAAAAGATATAGCCAAAATACGATAGGCTGGCTGTTAAGCTGCATACCGGTTTTGGTGGTTAGTTGTATTCAAACTTCATGTGTGATTTGGTGCACTTTTAGGTCTTCATAATGGGTATAGTTGTACTTGTTAGATGAGGTGAGATGGTTGATCATATATTGGAATTGGCGTAGAGATGCCTGAATAAGGATGATTAATTATGACTATGAAATATTTGGAAATGTGAGGTGCAATTACTCTTCTTCATTTTAACTATAAGTTGGAAGACGAAACTGTTTCTATCGACTTGCAATAAGTTAGGTTGTGATTGATTAGTAGATACTTAGTAGTAGAATAAATGGGTTAGTAACGTGATTAATGATGAGAATAATGGGGAACGTGAGGTGAAACGGTTGGCTATGTGTATTTATTGAAACAAGAAGTGGGGATAACCAATCATGTAAGAACTTGCGTGGTATTATATATATGTTGTGGTATTGATATGCACTAAGATGATTTGATGTTGAAGTCATTTGATTGATGAGAATTAAGGGTTGGTTTACTACATGAAGGATATCAGGATCCTTTAACTGGTCCGGTAGAGGGTATTAGGATCCTTTAACTTGCCCGGCAAGAGTAATCATTCATAACTTATTCTAGACCCACCGACAAGTGAGGTTCTAGGCAAAGGATATCGGGATCCTTTACTTGGCCTGACAAGAGCAATCGCTCATAACTTATTCTAGACCCACCAACGGGTGAGGTGCTAGGCAAAGGATATTGAGATCCTTTAATTGGCCCAGTAGAAGCAATCGCTCATAACATATTCTAGACCCACCAATGGGTGAGGTGCTAGGCAGAGGATATCGGAATCCTTTAATTGGCCCAGCAGGAGCATTTACTTGAAGTACATTACGATGAAATGATGGTAAGTGTGAAACTCTGATAATCTTGGTTGTGCTATGTGTTACTTGGTATTTAGAAAATGGTTGAATTCACTTGATGTTTTGAAAAAAGGATTTTTAAAACATATTCCTCTGCTTTTCTTGAGTGAATCAACGACCTCTGGTATTTGGGCACAAATCAATGGACCAGTATTCAAGCTCGAATCAACAGAGCTTGACTCATACTAGTTTTGTATACCCTACACTATTTTGCTATTAAAAAGGGATGGTTTTATATGAGAATAGTTTGATAACCAATAATTTGGAATTGAGACAAAATCGAATATTCAAATGGAAAACAATGAACCTTGAACTTGGGTTGGTATCTCATAGACTTTTGATCATTGGGCTCTCTGTCCAGTTGTCGAATTGGATGAAAGATGCTCATACGTGTGATTGCTAGTTATTCATGTTTGGTTGATGTTGAAATAAGTATGACGATAAGGGTGAAAAATGAGGGAAAAAATTAATAGCAACTTGTATAGACACCCCAATTTGGCCTAACAATTAGTTCAAGTCCCACCTTGGGAACCATCCCAATGATGAATGGATATAGTGATTGCTGATTGAATTCTTGTGAACCCGTGGACTGATGGTGAGAACTTCTAGCCACTTAGAGGACCCAATCCAGAGCCATATAGCCCTTCAGACAGAAATATAGTATCCCAAGAGAATCCATCTGTTGGCCGTGACATTAATCTCACGGCCTCAATATCATTTCTTCACTCGTGAAACTTGTTGCTTGAAAATCTCCCTGAGAGATTGATTAGTCGGCCACCAGATCCATTCCTCGGCCGTAACATCATTTCCTCGGCTGCCAGATCCATTGCTCGGCCGCCAGATCGTCTATTTTCCAGATTCTGGAATGTTCTGTCATACGTTTGATTCGATCATCAAAACCCTAGCAGCCAAATTCCGATGCGTTCGAGCTACGTAAGGAGATTACCATGAGGAGTTAGAGTTGCCCTATAATTCCAATTTTAGTCATGCATTGTGATTGGTTGGAGTGATGTCATCGAGTACTTATATAAAGGGGCCTTTGGTTCTAAAAATATATACAATTGATACATTCAATCACCTCTAAAAGCCACGAAATTTTGCACACATACTCTCTCGAATCCCCTTTGCAAAACCCCTAACCCCCCGAAGGCAGCTGCAATCTGACGATCGAACCCCCAAAGTCCAAAGCCTAACCCTAGGGCTTTTCAAGAAGCAATCCAGTCAATCACTCTCAATCCGAAGCAATCAAGCCACTGAGGGATCAAGGTGGTGAGCCCAGGGGCCTCTGGTTCAATTTATTTTCCGTTTATATGCTTAAAGGTAGCTTTCTGATCTTCTATTAGTCGTAAAGACTGGTGTGAGTAAGAACATCGGCTGGGTCTTCGATCCATCGGCCGGTATATCAAACCAAGAGGATCTCTCGGCCATGACATCTATTCATCGGCCGTGAGATCCATCACCCTGGGACAGATCTGTTTTATTCTGCTTATTCTGATGCATGTTTCAATTACAACCTTGGCTCACCATTAACTGTTTAAAGGCTAATTAATTAGTTTATGTGTTAAAATTACATAGAGCATGTATTAATCTTATGTCAAACAACTATGGGCCAGTCTCACGACTGAGCAGATATGGGTGCCTAACACCTTCCCCTTATTGTACTTTTGGCTCCCGTACCCGAAATCTCTAATTGTTTTTCCTAGTTTTATAAACTAGGTGGTGACTTTATTTTGACGATAACTGTTATCGTGTGGCGATGTTCCTAGCTATGGGAATATCCACAATCTTGGTTTATGAAGCAAACAACCAAACAAACAAATGATGTTCAATCTGTATGGCGATGCCCCACTCTGGGAGGTGTCTACAGTTTTTGGCGACTTTGTTGGGGACTTGAGAGCCATAACCAGAAAGTTCAACATAAGACTAATACATGCTTTATCTAATTCTTCTATCATTTCCATCGAGCGGGCAACCTCATTGAGTTCACCTAATATCTTGGCATGTCACGGGCTATGTTAGGAGTTCCAGCAAACTCCACAGTCACTTATACCTAGTGGTATATCAAAAAAGAAACCATCCGATTACTGCCTATGATGGGCTGGTGAAAGGACTGGTGCCGTTTTGACAATGGAGCACCCTTGAGACTATCCAAACTTTACATATGTTAGAGAGCCATAGAACTTACCCAAGTAAGACAGGAACCCACAGGTTAAGGAATTTTCCTGCATTTTGCTTTGAAGTTCTTCCTCACACCTTGTATCTTTTATTGTTGTAACATATCTTTCTGTGCAGAAGGGTTGGGATTTTCAGCCCAAATCCTAACCCTATACAGCCAAGTGCTGACTTGCAGATATTTTACTTTTCAAGCAGGCACGATAGGTAGACTAAAGAAGCAACCACAGCCAGTTTTATACTTTTACAACACCCGAAGCCACGCCAAAAAGAGGTCTTTGCAGCCGTCTCGTCTGTCACCTTTGCTTGCCAAAACACCTTCATCGCAACGGTCCCAATCACTTCCAAGGACTTCACGATCATCTTCTCAGCCAACCCGATTATCTATCAAATCTCAAGCTTCGCCAAGCAATCCTCCCACTCCCATGGCAGACAATGACGCCACTATTGCCGATCTCCAAGCTCAAATCGCTACTTTACTAGCAAAGAAAGCAGCAAGAAATGCTGAGGACGAAGAAAAATCGATAGAAGACGAGAATCCTCTTAAAGTAATAACGACAGTGAACCCTGAATTGGCCAAACAAGTCAAGGAGATCAAACACACTCTGGCCCGTTCACAGGGGGAACAAATTCTAGACTTAAAGGGATTTTGCCTCTTCCCAGATTCTCAATTGCCTGAAAGATTCAAAATGCCAAACATTGAGAAGTTTAATGGAACAGGCAACCCTACTAGCCATGTCCACCATGTTATCAACACCTTGAAGCCAATAGGCTTGAATGACGAGCTCATTGCTTAACTATTCCAATGAACTCCCACTGGAAGCGCCCTCGATTGGTTTCTCACTTTGGAATTTGTGCATTATTAAACTTGGCCCGAAATTGCCAATGCTTTTGTCAAGCAGTACACATACAATGTCCAAATTGAGTTAACCACTCGAGATTTGGAGATGACCAAGTAGGAGTTGAATGAAGACTTTGTTACCTTTGTGGCTAGAGGAGAGAAAAGGTTGCCAAGATGAAGAACCGCCCTTCCGAGGAAGATCAAGTCAGAATAGTTGTCAAGAATCTGCAACCTAAGTATTTGAAACACATCTACACTCAGGCTATAACTGACTTCAAGTGCCTGCATGCTACTGGGTTACGAATTGAAGAAAGGATCAAACTGGGACTCATTGGGAAAGAAGAAGTTTATACATCCAAGAAAACCTTCCCAACTCACGCATCTCATGCCTCCGTAAACACCCTTGACCCGGCCTTGCTGCAAGACCCTTTCCAAGCCAGCCCTTTCCGAAACTCAAATCAACCTCACCGTAACTTTAATCCTTTCTATATGACTCTCTCCCAAGCCTTAACCATTCTAAGCCGTCAAGGGCATCGCACACCCTTGAACAAGCCACCTCTTCAGCCACCTTATGGCCTAAACTATGATGCCAACAAACAATGCGCTTACCACCAACACCTTGGGCATGAGACAGACCGTTGCATGCGTCTCTGTCATGATATCCAAGATCTCATTGACAGCCAAGCTATAAAGCCACCCAAACCCGACGTGCAATTCAACCTGCTCCCCACTCACAATGCTAAACCACCCCCTCGAAACATCAATCTTATAAGCCCATCTTACAACTCCACATATAATCCTACCCAGTACCCAAGCCAAACCATCTTTCATCTTCCCTAAGAATAATGAGTGTCTTTAAGAGGAGTCCAACTTTCCCTACATCTATGTAATTGACAATGGTGATTGGTGGTTGGAAATGGGCCAATCCTTGCCAAGTGAATGGGAAATTGGAAGGATTAAGCTTGCTGATCCTTGGGGCACTCAAGAAGAAGAAATAGGTCATCTCACCAGAAGTAGAAGAGTGTACAAACCTCCCAAGCTTAGTGGAGAAAGTTCGACCTCAACTCGAGTAATGGAAGAAGAGGAGGAAAGTCAAAAGATTGAACCTGAGGAAGATAGGCTACTGAGGCAATTGAAGAAAATCCAAGCTAATATCTCCATCTAGGGATTGCTCATGTCCTCTTACAAACATCGCAATTCCTTCTTCAAAACCTTGGGAAAAGCTAAAGCGCCCATCGATATCACCCCTGAAGATTTGGTAGGCTTAATAATGGCATCCAAAGTGCCAAAACCAACAATAGCTTTCACTGACAAATATCTACCTCCTGAAGGTCTTGCACACAATAAACCTCTATACATCTCCCTTAAGTGTTTCACTAAGTGGATCCCACTAGTTTTGGTGGATAACAGGCCCACTTTGAATGTATGCCCTCAAAGAACCCTCGATAAGTTAGGGGTTGATATTACTGACATACGCCCCTCAAGCCAAGGCATAAGGGGGTACGACAATTCAAAGAGAAGAGTGGTTGGGTGTGTTACCCTACCAGTGGAAGTGGAAAAGATCAAGAGAAATATGGAATTCCATGTCATGGACATGCTAGCCACCTTTAATCTCTTGCTGGGAAGGCCTTGGCTACATGACACTAGAGCAGTAGCTTCAACTTTACATCAAAAAGTTAAGTTTACAGTAGACAGAAGGGTTGTGACCATGCTAGGCGACTCATCAATCCGAACTCATTCCGATACACCTGTGCAAGAAGTAGCGGCCGAGGAAACCTTTCTTACTGGGTTTAGTCTTGAGGAAGCAACCGCCACACAAGCGTTGATGGCTAAGGGAAGTTTTTACATAAGCACCCTGGCCATACAAATGATGAAAAAGCAAAACTACTTTCCTGGATTGGGTTAGGCAAAAGATCACAAGGGATCCCATAAATGGTTGATTTTCCACACAATCAATACGCCTTTGGTCTTGGCTACACCCTGATAGAGGCTGAGATAGAAAGGAAGACACAAGAAAGCATGGAAAAGGCTAGGGCAAAAGGAAGCATAATCAAGGAAAAGGCATTTGTGGTCCCAAAAACGCTCAACAGTTGGTTTGTCAGAGAAGGCGATGACTTCCATTTTGGAGCTTCGCAGAAACATGGGAAGATTTGACCACCAAGCAAAGGTATCCTGGGATGCAAATCTTCTTTGATCAAGAATCAACAAACTCATCGCTCATCCCCGAAGATTGGATCGAGGTGCTAGTAGGATTTGACCAAAAGATTCTGTTTGGCAAAGAAAAGGGTGAAGAGGAGTATAAAATTGTGAAAGGCAAGGAAAAAGGAGCAAACCCCGAGATGCTACAATAATTGTAAAATCATGGCAAAAACATTAAACATTACTTTTGTTTCCTAAATCAAGCTAGGACATGTTTTGGGCCCCTGTTTGGGCATTTTCTATGACTAAACGAATTCCCATTTTATCTTTCCATTTTATGCTTATTGAAAGGTTTGAATCTTGAGTTGCAATTGCCAATGCACTGTAGTCTCTTAACCAAAAAAAAGGGGTTTTGAGAATCAAATTCTTTATGTTGTTAACAAGAAGGAAAGAAAGGATGAGCCTTAGTTGCTTAGAACTAGGTTTTTTGTCAAAACTTAGAAAGAAGATACTATCTCCGCAATAACACTCAGGGTTAGCTTGCCCCTCATGAATGTACAGACACATGGGAGATTCAGAAAAACATCTCCACCAAGTTCCTCTCATACAAAAGTCCTCTTGTGAGAAATGCTTGTTGGCTAATCCAAGAAACCCATGCAAAAGTAAGAACAAAAGCCTGCTAGAGCAAGAAATTGCAAAAAGCACAGCCTAGGCAAAAGTTAAGAAAAGCTCGCTAGGGACTCAACCTCCATCAGGTAAAGTATCAAATAGATTTGTACTCAATGATAGGCATAGCTAACCTTGCGTATTGATGTCACGACCTCGATTTTCATCATAAATAAATATTACATTTTAATAAAAGAGCCTCGCATAACGTAAATAATACCCAAAAGAGTTTCCCAGCGGTTACATTTATAAACAAGTCCCCATAGTTACAAAAATACAACATTGGCACCACGGCCCAAATCAACTGTGATACAGATACAATACGGTCTGAATACTACAAACTTTAATCAAAAGATAATTCAAGAGTTAATTAGTTACAAAACCATCTTTGGCCAAAATAAAATCTATTACAAAGATGAATAAGTAACCAAGTAAAGTTTAGTTTCCAAAAGCCTTCATGTACAAGCACACCATTGCATGCAGCCTACTGTCCAACGTTCGAACCTGAAAAGAAAGATTTTGTTGAGCTACATTAGCCCAGTAGGAAAATCTTTACCAAATTTATATGTAAACAAGATGACGGGTGCAAACAAGAGAGGAGAAAGTAATACAGTTCGACAAACGATAACCAATCAATTCGCATATGAACCCTTATTGAAATCGGATACATAAACCATAAGATACTAATTCCCCAACTAATCTCAGCTCGACTCGCTA
>BPLS01000511.1:137285-162992 GCA_019656275.1 Rhododendron kiyosumense | reverse complement strand
GACTCGAGGAGCGCCGTGGAGGGTGTTAGGATCACCGGAGGTGGCTTGGGGGGCAGCCCCATTAGTGGCAGTGGTAGTGGTGATGGCGATGTTCGACTGGAGTCGCCACCAAGGGATCCAGCAAGGGGCAAAGGAGTGGTGACTGCAGAGGAGACATCTGGAGAGGTGCCGGTGGAACATGTGGAGTTTAGACCAGTCGCGGGGTCTTCGGGGTATTGGCCCATCACATGAGACGACTTTGCAGAGTATGTGGGAAAGGAGGTGCTCGCTCGCTTGCTAGAGGAGAACCCCGCAGTGGTTGCGGCAGTGTTGACAGCCCGAGAAGAGAGGCAGAGGGCAGTAGAGATGGCCTAGGAGGAGGAGAGATTGAGACCCAAGGCTGAGAGGGCTAGGGCCAAGGAGCAGGACTTTGTGAGGGAGACCGAGATAGCCGAGAAGGCCCAGGAGGAGGCAGCATAGGCGCAGGAGTTAACAGTGGCATTGGCTAGGTCTAGGGTGGAGGGGGTACGCACTGCAGTGGCAGAGACATACGTTCCACCGAAGCTGCGCATCATTATCCCGTCGGGGGTTAACAGTTACGTGCCTTGGCAAGAGGACTACAACCCTGAGCTTGTCTTGAGGGACCCCACAGAGCACCTTGTGTTGACTTGGGTAGAGGTATACTTTCAATTTCTGTTTTACTCTCCATTTTTTAACTGCTGTATTTTGATAAACTTGTATTGAGTTGATCATCCTTGTATCGCATGTCACTTGAATAATTCAACAACTTGAACCTGAACCTAACTTCATATGTAAAACCATGATAATTGAAATCGACCGATAGCATGCCTTGATAACTTGAATCAACTGTAGAATGCCTTCAATAACTGATTGACTAATAGGATGCCTCGAAACTTGAATCGATTGTTAGGATGCCTCGACTTTACAACTTAGAACCAAAATCAACCGTAGAATGCCTTGAACAATTGAATTTATGAATAGAATGCCTCGACCTTTGATTTAGAGCTTGAATTGACCAGAGTTTGCCTTGGATAAGTGAAATCGACTTTAAAAATGCCTTTGAAACTTGAATCGACTGTTAGGATGCCTTGACTTTAAAACTTAGAACCAAAATCGACCATAGAATACCTTTGAAACTTGATTGTATTGCTTTTTAACTTGGATTGCATACATGCTGACTCATTTCCTTCTATTTTGATGTTTTGGACAGAGGAGAGTGGCCACCTTGCGAGGGCACGGAGGAGCAGCGAGCGCACTTAAGCTATATAGAGGATTGCCCGAGTGGGTCCAGTAGTTGGTAGATGCAGTGGGGTTTGGTCAGTTCATCCTTATCTTGACACCGGTGAAGAATGACCACACTATGCTTACTGCTTTAGGTGAGAGATGGCACGACACATCGAACACCTTCCACTTTCTGATAGGGGAGATGACAGTGACCCCTTGGGACTTTGCGGCCATCACGGGCTTAAGGGTAGGAGGTGAGCATTTAACTGGAATTCACAGAGATGAGGTTACTTTGAGGTGGTTTTTAGGACGGGTGCCTAACCGAGAGGAGGAGCTGGTTAGATATAAGCAATTCAAGGACTATTTGAAGAAAGTCCTGACCATCCAGAGGGCGGGTTGTTTTCTGGCGAGCCTTGGGAATTTGGTCAAAGGAGTAGTAGATTGGTGGGTTGGGTGTGCCGTCACCATCTTTTGATGGCAATCTATGACTGCTCGTTGTGCTGATAGCCAGTTCATCCCCAGGATTATGTCAAAATCTGCCATATCGATCACTTTAAGGTCGCAGGTCAAGCGTTAGGTTGCTACTTTTAGCTCGCATTCTCTACGCACTAGGCTAACAGCTATACTCCCCCCTAATGGTGATGTTACTTTCATACTTGTACTTAGGGGTTCTGTTTCTAATGCTAGTGCAGTTATGTAGGCAGTAGATATAAATGAGTGCGATGCTCCAGAATCAAACAAAGCTTGTACGCAGGTAATGTATAATAATAGCATACCTTGGATCACAAAAGGATCTTGCTCTTGTTCTTCAGCCTGCAGCGCAAAGATACGCCCTCCAGTGCCTTGTTGGGTTCCCATGGGCTATTTGCCCTTGTTTTGACCATTCTGCTGCTGCGATGGGCCTCCAGGATTTTGCTTCGCAAAACTGGTCGGTCTAGGTTGAGCTTTCTCTAATTTCCGAAGCTCCCGTTCCTCTCCCTTTGAGGTTATGGGTATTGGTGCCTGTAGTGGCCCATAGTCTGACAGTTATAACACTAAACTATCGTTATGTCCCGACCACCTCTTTGTGGTTCGCCAAGTCTGGGGGTAGAAGTCTTCCAGGGTTGGTTATTTTGCTGCAGGTTAGAGGGTTTGGTGGGGTAGGATCCATGGTAGTTGTTGGTTGGTTGGGTTCGGATTGGTCCACTGGTGCTGCCAATCACTTTCCTCCACCGGTTTTTTAAGTCCATCTCCTCACTCTATAGTCGGAGGGCACACTTCACCACTTCTACATAGGTGGTTAAAGCTTGAGCCACCATAGCCCTTCGAGCAATCGTTAGTCCACATTCAAATCTCCTTGCCTTCTTATCTTTAGTCGGTATGGAGTTTAGGGTGTAACGGGACAATTCCATATTTTTGGCCGCGTACTGGGTGATGGTCAGCATTCCTTGCTTCAGATTTAGGAACTCTTATTCCTTGGCTAGGCGAAGAGGTGTGGGGAAGTGCTTGTTGAGAAACAGAGTTGCGAACTCGGTAAAAGTCATGGTGGCTATGGTATGGGTTGCCTCCATCAAGTCCCACCAATAACGGGCCTCTCCCTTCAACTGGTAAGTGGTCAGTGCCACTCGGCCTCCATCTAGGTTAATTCCTAAGGTTCCAAGAATCACCTTGACTTCTTTCAGCCATGTTTCAGCCATGATGGGGTTGGCGTCTCCATGAAAGGTCAGGGGCCGGCATTTGTAGAATTCGTTCATGGCCTTGGTTCGGGTCATTGGTCTATCGTTGTGGTTATGGTTTTGGCGGTTGGCATTCAAGGCGATTATGAATGCTTGCATAATTTGGGTTAGGTTTGAGTTTGAGTTTGAGGGTCCTTCGTTATCGTATCCTAAACAGCGGTGCGTATTCACCATTTACACTTAGAAAATTTTCTTTTTGCAAATGGTGATTCCTTCTAAGGTTTTAAGGATATTAAGTAGTATGCAATAGTACTCTTTTAAATAAAGCAAGCTTTTCATAGATAAGCAGGAAAAATACAATCATAAGCATATAGTTCCACTACAATGGCAAGTAGGGACATAAGATAAGATTTTCCTATTACAAGTTATGATGAAACAATCCTACATAGTCCTACTACATGGTCTTACAAGTTGTCTGGCTTTATTCTACACTGCTGCTACTCTATTCTAGGGTAGAACAATTCCATAAATCTCCCTCAACCACTTCATGTAGTTCTTTTCAACAATGGTTTCGGCTTTCTCAAAGAGCTCTCGCTCCCGCGTCAGCAGTTCCTCCTTAATTAGGATGGGCGGCTTTTCTAACGGTTCTGGGTAACATTGGGAAAGGTACAACATGGCAGCTTCTAACTCTAGGTCTGTCTCCATTTCAAACATAGGGAGGTCGAATGGTAGCTCGAAGCCCTTGACAGGTGGTGCAAGGACTTCAACAGGCGGTGCAAGGACGTCAACAGGTGGGAGGTACTCGGGGGTCGCAGCTGGTGGGGGCATCTCGTAGGTGATTGGGACTTCGTATAGTCCCAGGTCATCATCAGGTGTGGGTGTTGGTCCTGTGTACTCAGGTGCTAGCAATGACTGCTAGTTGACCCGGGCTCGTGGGGTGAAGGGTGGGGGTATCCTCCTTGTCGTACGTTCAACATCTATAACATTAAAGAGAATTATATATTAGACTTAATAAGGCGTATGAGTGGTAGGCAGGCACAGAGTTAAGTGTGTACAGGAATAGTGATCAAGTACTGAAAGAAAAATGAAACATGCAATAACTAAAATAAGTCGATTACATCATAGATAGTCAAGGCTTCCTAAGCTAAGTTTTCTTCCTAACTATTACATTAAAAGTTTAGCCACTGCTAAGCCTTCCTAGCTGATCTAAAAGATGACTGGATATCGGATTGTATACACGCCTATATTAGTCTCATAGGGTGGTGGAGGAACATCACTAGAGTCAGAGAGTATATCTGTGATTTCTGGCTTCTGCTCAGCCATCTCAGGCTCCATTTCCTCTTCTTCTATCTCCCAGCCCTCTAGTCCAATCTGAGGCATATTCTTCCCAGGGTTCTCCTCCTCTTCCATTGGTTCCTCCTCGGGATCCTCTTCGGGTTCGTCTTCAACTCCTTCAAGAACAAACTCCGCGTCGGCTGGGGGTGCTATCTAGACTAGAACGGGTGCTGCTACGGCACCATCCTCCTCGTCATTTTTTAGAAGCGGAATGGCACCATGCTCCTGGTAGAAGTCATGAATGGAGGGAAAGGCATAGGGGAAATAGGGATCCTCCACCAGTTGGTTTGTCATTGATCTTATAGTGCTGCTAAGTTAACAGGTTTTAGCTAATAGGTTGACTTGGTAGGGATTCAGGTGGTTCATCTACAAGGAAAGAGTTTTAAACCTCAATTAGTAATATTTTAAGACAAAGGTTTATTAACTTTTAGAAAAAACTTTCGAGTTTCTAAGTTCCACATTCGATCCTTGATTTAAGTCATCATCCAAGTGTTCGAGAATTCCCAGCTCTGTGGTATTGCCAATTTTCACACCTTGCTGACTCGGAGGTTGTTTCGTTAGAATTCCACCCAATTTGGACCGATAAACTTAAACTCATTTCATGTTTGTACAACGGTTGAACTATCTTATGGTCTACTCATACTACTCATGTCCAAGGTTTTAAACGTAGCGCTCTGATACTATGTTGTAATGCCCCGAATTTGGGAACGTTAAATAGACAATTTTTATTAAAAATCTAAATAAAGTCTGACTCATTATTACATTATAACCCTCATAAGAGTACTTTTATAACATAAAGGGAGGGAAACTTAGAGTTCTTATCTACAGCTCCGCCTACTCCACCATCCTAACCAACTCCTCGGCTCTGAAAGCCTGGAATAGCTCACCCTAATCATCTACAAAGTCTAACACATTATACCAACGTTGCCCCTGGTATAATATGTCAGGGTCACCCACCATGAGCTACAGAGCTCAACAGAATAATCTCATACCCGCTAACCCATAAATTTACAAACAATAGGTCATAGAAATAATATGCCACTCAGGAATTTCAAATAGCACATGAATATTCAATAAAGCACTTCACAATGACACATTCATATTCGCTATTCGACTAACGTTGGTGCCTGTGATATCTGTGTTTTTCATATGCGACTCATCGTAGACCGTGTCTCATTTTCATTTGCGAAATCAACATTTCCAAAAATACTTTTAAAACATGTCACGTTACCAATGAGGCTACCACGTCCGGCTCCATTGGCAACACACACAATCGGCTACTAAGTCCGGCCACATTGCAGTTTCAAAAAATTCATACACACAAATGGGCTACCACGTCCGGCTACATTGTGATTTCACATTTTTCTTTCTTGGCTCCTCTTCACGGATAACCAAGTCTGTAACGCCCCCAAAATTAGGGTACGTTAATGAAGCATTTATTACATAACAAAGAGAGTTTATTACATCATAAATACTTCAAAGGGGTACATTATTCAACAAGGAAGGAAACTAAGGTTTCCTAATACTACTCTGCCTGCTCTTCCATCCTAGCAAGCTCCTCTGCTCCAAAAGCTTCCACGGTGAACTGTTCATCTCGATCATCTACAAGGTCTGACACATTATACCGGCGTCGCCACCAATATAATATATCAGGGTCACCAAAAAGACAACACCATGAGCTACGAAAGCTCAATAGAGTAACCCTACCCACTAACCCTTAACTTACAAACAGACGATCATAGAAATCAACCTAATAACGATAGCACATCCACATTCTCGTTGGTGTCCAAGTTTTCCTTTGTTTCTCCTACGCGACTCATCGTAGACCGTGTCAATCATTTTCCATTTACAAAACCATCTTTTCAAAATCATTGCATTGGCTCCGTACCGCGGATAACCAAGCCATACACACCCAACCTCAGTTCCGCCGTTCCGGGTTCCCGAGTATCCTCACAATGGTTCCGCCGCACCGGGTTCCCATTGGCACACAAAACTTGCATTGGCTCCTCTCCACGGAAAACCAAGCCATATTACCAACAAGGCTACCACGTCCGGCCCTATTGGCAATCTTCACAAAGGGCTACCAAGTCCGGCCACATTGTGGTTTTCACAACCCACGCAATGGGCTACCAAGTCCGGCCACATTACGAGTTTTCTTTCACACAACGGGCTACCAAGTCCGGCCACGTTGCGGTTTTCACAATCCACACGATGGGCTACCAAGTCCGGCCACATCGCGGTTTCGAAACACATCTTATCATTATCCACACCCTAGGTGTTACGTTTCTACTTTCTCGGTTCTCGTGTCTCGTTACATGCAAAGACTCCGGGGTAGGACAAAAGTAAACATCATTCATCGTAATCCAACAAGATCATCCAACTCTATATTTAGCATGCTCGAATCAATGCTTAAAACATAATGTTACAAGTAATACAAGCAATTCATCTTAAAGATCAAAATACAAATACTTACGTTCAAATGTGAATTCATCTTTCTTTGAAATTCAATCTTCTTTCTTTTTGGAAAGTTTAAAAGAACATATGTTTTTGAAACGATACTAGAGTTAGAAGGGTAAGATTAAACTACCTTGATCCGAAACTAGTCGGGGCCGAATAAGCTAGGTGGAATTTCTCCCGAATCTGGACCGAACTTCGGACGGCAGTAACTCGGTCAATCTTTGGCCGAATAGAGTCGTTCTTGGGTTGCAATCGAAGATCTCGAAACCCTCTACAACTCTCGTGAAGGAAGTTAATCCTAGAAACGAACTTAGGTTGGAGAAAAATGGGGGTAAAGCAAAGGACAGTAAGCTGTCCAGAAATGAAAATCCAGGATTTTCACTGAACTTCGGATGACAATATCTTTGTCATTTCTTAACCGATTAGGGTGGTTCTTGAGCCTAACTTCAAGGTTTCGAAGTGCTCTATAACTTTCCAGAAGGAAGTTGATCCTAAAAACTACTCTAGGCAGGAGAAAAATGGGGATTTCCGAAGGGACAGTAGGCTGCCTGGGACTGGAATCCGAGATTTCTAGAGAGAAGGAAGAGCAATTGCTTGAGGTGTGAGTTCAAAGCATGAGAATGGCCTTCTATTTATAGGCAAGAGCTTGGCCCTCTCCTCTCTCTCTCTCTAAGTCTCACCTTGACACTTGGCATGAATCTTGGAAGATCAAAACTAATCCTAGACTTGTAAGGCTATTTTTGTTCCAAAATTTGATCTTGGATCAATTGAATGGCTAGGATTGATCCTTGGTGGGCAAGAAAGAGATTGGTACAAGATCCAAGGGTCTAAAATTTGCAAGAGGTACAAAGGAGTACAATGGAGGTTAATGGAGGTGGTTTCCTTAGTTAGGAAGGAAGATTCATCCATGGATTTGAAGTACTTTGAAAGATCAAGCAAGTACCAATCAAATCTCCTTCCTCCTTCCTTCGTCTCTCTCCCTCTCCCTCTCTCTCTCCGGCCTCTCTCTCCTCTCCCTCTCTCTCCGGCCTCTCTCTCTCTCTCTCTCAAGGTACAACATATATATATATATATATATATATATATATATATACTAAAGATACAAGAGATATATGAAAGATTATATGTACTTTTGAGATCAAAAGATTTAAGGGCAAGATTTTCCCATCCAACTAATCAATAGGCACATGTGTACAATGCTAATATTTAAGTCTCCCATGTGCTAGTATATATATACACATGTACTTATGTACCTTAGGAAGATCAAAATCCCAATTTTAAATAATAAAAGAGTACTTAGAAAATCCTAGGGTTATTAAGTCTACTAAGTACATAATAAAAATAATAGGTACTACATCACATGGGCAATTAGGAAAAAGACTAGTTTAATAAACCCTAGTACTTGGTGGAAAGAACAACCTATTACCCAATGGGTAATAACCACCCTAACTTTTATTATCCAATGGATAATAGTTGCTAGGGAGATTAAATATTAAAATAATCCAAAAAGGTACTTTAAAGTAATTAAAAAGTTACTTTTTAATAAAGACTAGTACTTGATCAAATCTTCCATTGAATCCTTTTAAAATAAAGAATTGGGTTTCTATTATCCAATGGATAATAGTTCCCCTAACATTTATTGTCCAATGGACAAAGATTAAAACCAAAATAATTAAAAGAAAAAGAATAATCAATTCTTGTTCTAGGGTTCAAAATGTTCAAAAGGTTCAAGGGGGGGCAAAACGGTTATTTTGCGGTTAGGGAAAAATAACTAGATAGCTTCCTAGCTTAGTTTCTCCAATCGGATGGTTAAAAACTAGTTAGGCTTACTAAGCAGACTAAAGCGTCAAGAAATAATTTTTCAAGGGGCAAAAATGTAATTATGACAAACTACAAGGAAATTAAGAAAATTCAAATAAAATTCAAATATTTAACGAAATTTTTAACGACCAAAAAATCAGGGTCGTTACAAAGTCACACCTCCAATGAGACTACCAAGTCCGGTCCCATTGGCAACACACACCACACAATGGGCTACCACGTCCGGCCACATTGTGGTTTCAAAACACATCTTTTCATTAACCACACCTTAGGTGTCATGTTTCTAACTTTCTCAATTTTTGTGTCTCGTTTTCATGCATTGACTCCGCGGCAGGACTTTTCACGTAAGTAATCATAAATCATTCATTGTAATCTTGAAACTAAACTACCAAGATTATCCAACTCTATATTACTTTATCATGCTCATGTTCACGGAATCACATTCAAACAATTATCACACACTTAAAGCATAGTGTCACATGGACAGACACCTTTGGAATGGAAACCACTTATGCTTTATCACACATCAAAATAAGAAATCCTAGTAAACATGTTTACATGCTCATGACCATCTAGATATCAAAATATGAATACTTTCAATCAAACCGTTATTTTTTATGTTTCAAAGTCCGTTCTTTCTTTCTTTTTGGGAAGTTCAAAACAACATATGTTTTTCTGGGAATTCAAATCGAGATATTCGACATGGTCATTTTCCTTTCAAGATTTTCGTAAAGTTACTGGCTTTTACTTCTTTTTTTTTTTGGTAAAATAGCTTGAAATTGAAAAAAAGGCTAACCGAATAGACAGTCTATAAGGGGCATACCCCAGGAGGAAATGAAAAAAGAAAACAAAAAAAGTAAATAAAATTGACTACGCCAAATGGCTACATGGCTAGATGATATGCGATGTTTCCAATCCGTCTAGTAAGAGGGAAGGAAAACAACGCCATAATGACAGCAATAGCAGTAGGTAGTATCATTAACAGCCATGACAGACGCAAAACAGGCAGTGATAGCACTGGTCAGCAGCAGCTACATAGCAATTTGTACCAAAAGGATTTTTTTCCCTCTGAATATTGTGGAAAATATAGCATACCAGATTTGGACATCCATAAAATCCACAAGAATAATTGGAGCCCACAACAGCAATATTGTTCTTTGCTCAAGGAAAGAATTCATGCGACTGATAATTTGTTATGTGAACACTTTGGCAGCAACAGATTCTTCAAATCATGTGCAGCCCACTTTTGGCCACCTTTGGTGCATTTGGACAGAACAACATAACCGAAACTTTGGTCAACGGCTGTTCTTCACTCGTGTAAACTCTATTCTTGGAGCTGTTCTTGGAAAGTTAGAAAGTCAGCAATATAGCCCTATTCTTCAAGCTATTCTTCACTGAGCAGTAGCAAAACAGAACAGCTACCCTAGCATCCATTACTAAACAGAACAACAGACATAGCAGAAAATGCACTAGCATCCATTTCATGTATTTCAAACATACAAACAACATACACATTTCTACTTATACTTAAAGATACTGAGTAAGGATATTCTACAGGATCATATTTTATTTCGAAATTTTAGTAAAACAAGTTTGCTAGCTATTTTTAGTACTTTAAACTTAACATGCATTTTTAAACATAAAAATAACTATAATTTTCTTTTACTAGAGAAAGTGAGTAGAGATATTCTACCGTTCTTCTTGGCGGTAGGTACGGCTACAGGAAAAGTAAGTATGTCAGCTATCGAACAGATTGACTGCCTATGGTAGCTTCAAAAGAGAAAGGATAGAACTTTCTTTTTCTCTCGAAACTATTTCTTGACTAAACGACTAATGCTGTGTTTGGTTTGGTTTTTGAAAAGTTTTTTGAAAAATAGTAGGAATAATAAGTGGAGAGAGATATAGAGAGAAATGTTAGAAGTAGGGGGAATCTATGGGTAATTTTTTGAAAAATTCTTTCTGAAAACTAAAGAGAACACAACATAAACTTTTGTATCGAAAGGATGGTCGAGTGGTGGTTTAATGGCGGCCTTAGATGAGTTTCTTGAAGAACTCAAGAGCACCAAGAACAAGAAAGAACAAAGAACAAACACAAGGATTTCTAGAAAGAGAAGTTGGAAGGTGGCACGAGGGGGGGGGGGGGGGTTACAATTTATAGCAAAAACTTGGCTCTCCCTCTCCTCTCATGGTCGGCCCTCTCTCTCTCTCTCTCTCATTTGTTTGCTCCATTGTGTTGTCAAATCTTGTCTTCAAGCATGCCAAAGCCTTGTTAATCCATCCTAGGTGTAAGTCTAAGTAATCATGGAGATTTTCTATGGCTTAAAGTAAATCCTAGGTGATTATAACCTAGGTTGCAAGTCTTACTAGTCTAAAGATCATGATAGCTAGGCTAAAAGGATAGTCTTCCCATGTTTAGTTAATCCTAGGTCTAGGTTGTAAGTCAATTTCTAGGATGATTAAGTGCAAGATTTCATGTTTAAAGTGGCCTAAAGAAGGGTTGTAAAGTAGTACTTAGGTTGAGTGTGAAGTTGGCTAAAAGAGGTAGCTTGTTGGGGTGTACCAAGACATGCACACACCTCACTCCCTCTCTCTCAATCTCGGCCTCCCTCCCTCCCTCCCTCCCTCTCTCTCTCTCTCTCTCTCTCTCTCTCTCTCTCTCTTTCTGTAATGCCCCGAATTTTGGGAACGTTAAATAGACAATTTTATTGAAAACTTTAAATAGAGTCTGGCTCTTTATTACAGCATAACTCTCACAAGAGTACATTTATTCAACATAAGGGGATAACTAGGGTTCCTAACTATTGCTTCGCCTGCTCCTCCATCCTAGCCAGCTCCTCGGCTCCGAAAGCCTCCAAGGTGTACAGTTTACCCTGTTCATCTACAAAGTCTGACATATTATACCAGCACATTATACCAGCATCGCCACCAATATAATATGTCAGGGTCACCAAAGGTACCATGAGCTATGAAAGCTTAGCAGAACAATTCCATACCCGTTAACCTATAACTTACAATCAATGGATCATATACAATAGACAGTAACAATAACACATCCACATTCACTATTCAAACTATCGTAGGTGTCCATGATTTTCTGAGTTTCTCCTACGCGACTCATCATAGACCGTGTCATCATTTTCACTTTTCTTTTTCCAAATCAACATTTCCAAAATCGTTTTTAACACATCCAACCTCGGTTCCGCCGTTCCGGTCTCCCGAGTATCCTCACAATGGTTCCGTCGCACCGGGTTCCCATTGGCACACAAAATAATGAATTTGGCATTGGCTCCTCTCTACGGATAACCAATCCATAATTCAAAACCCTCGGTTCCGCTGCTCCTAGTTCCCGAGTATTCCCACAATGGTTTCGCCGCTCCGGGTTCCCATTTGGATTTTTCAAAAATCATTAAAACAATTGCGTAGGCTCCTCTCCGCGGATAACCAAACCACAATTCATCCCTCGGTTCCGCCGCTTCGGGTTCACGAGTATCTCCACAATAATTCCGCCGGTCCGGGTTCTCGTTGAGTTTTTTGAAAACGTTTTCACACACACATCCACAACTCATTATGCTATCACAACTGGTCATAATGTAGTTTCAAAAATGTTTTCTTCTACGGTACACGTTTTTCGATTAACCACACCCTAGGTGTCATCTTTCTACTTTCTTGATTTCCGTGTCTCTTTTTCATGCAATGACTCCGCGGTAGGACTTTTCACATACGTAAGCATAAATCATTCATTGTAATCTTGAAACTAAACTAACAAGGTCATCCAACTCTATATTGTTTAACATGCTCAAATCACAAACTTAAAGCATAACGCCACATGTACGGATGCCCTTGAGTGAAAACCACTTATGCTTAATTATACAACCACAAGTAATGCAAGTAATCACAATAACACGTATGCATTCTCATAACCATTCTTAAGACCAAAATACGAATACTTGCAATTAAGCGTGAAATTTACTATCTTTCGAAATTCGTTCTTTCTTCCTTTTTGGAAATTTTAAAAGAACATATGTTTAACATACTCCCCATCCTTTTCAAATTTTAGGGAAAATACCTTTCAGGTTCACATGCATTTTTAAACACAAATCGTGAATATATTCTTCTAGAGTACGAGGGATCTACGTATACAAACTTAATATTTAGAGAAAGTGGTTAGAAGCATTCTACTTATACTTAGGGTAGAGAGAATCTACATGATCATACAACTTTTATACTTAGAATTAGTGAGTAAGGGAAAATCTACCGCTCTTCTTGGCGGTAGTGACGACTATGAAAGGTAAGTTGACGATCGGACGAAGTGGCTTCTTACGATTGGCTTCCGATAGCTTCGAAAGAGAAAGGTTTCTCTCGAAACTAAATCTTGACTAATAGTGCTAAAACTTTTGGATCGAAAGGGTGGTCGAGTGGCGGTTTTGTATGAGTTTCTTGAAGAACTCAAGAACACTGAGAACAAGGAAGAACAAAGTAAGAACTCAAGAATTCTAGAGAGAGAAGTTGAAAGGTTGGAAGGTGTGAGTTGAATGGCAAGAATGGGGTGCTATTTATAGCAAAAGTCTTGGCTATTACCCAATGAATAAAATTTTTCCTAACAATTATTGTCCAATGGTTAAGATTTTCCTAGAAAAATAATAGGCCAAAAGGTACATGTACCCATATATAAATATATTTGTGTACTAAGAAAATCTAGTAAAATACGTTACAAGGTACTATATAATCTTTTAAGATTTTCAAGCATCCAATAAAAAAAATATAAGATCAAAATTTCCTAATAAACTAATCTAATAAGCCCATGTTCCTATTATATTATTATATTAGAGTACTTTAGTACACATATTTATATATAACAATATCTTTAAAAAATCTAGGGCAATAGATTTATAAGGTACATATACATATTTTTAAAGATATAATCACATGGAAAATCTAGGAAATGACTATTTAATAAAATCGTAGTACTTGTTGGTAGGCTAACCTTATTATCCAAGGGGTAATATTTATCCTAGCATGTATTGACCAATGGTTTTAAAAAAAATGAGATAAGATAATACTTGAATAAGACTTGAATGACTACATGTCCTTTTAATCAAATATATATGTAGGTACTATTAGGTACCATATAATCTATCAAGATTTTCAAGTATCAAATAAAATATATGGCCAAGATTTTCTTATTAAAATAATCCAAGAAGTACTAGTACTTATATATTTATTAGTGTACTTAGAAATCTAGGAAATTAGATATACACATTTCTTTAATGCATATAAACACATGGGAAAATCTAGATAGTGATTTATTTAATAAATCCTAGTACTAGTTAGTAAGACTAACTTATTATCCAATGGATAATATTTTCCCTTGTATTTTTGACCAATGGATAATAGGAATAAGGTAATATATACTTGAATAATATTTGAAATAACCAAATGTCCTTTAGGCAAGTGTATATAAGTCTATATACAACTATATACGAGTACTTTATCAAATCTAGCACAAAATATCTTTGATAGAAAATCTAGGTTTCCTATTGTCCAATGGATAAAAGTTTCCCTAATTTTTATTGTCTAATGGGTAAAGGTTCATCTAGGGTTAGGAGAGAGTAACTAGATGAATTGGTAATTAGGTTTTTTCAACTAGTTGATTAGAAGCTAACTACATTGGCCAAGTAGGATCTCTAGCCACGAAAAATAGTTTTAAGGACTTAAATATAATTATGACGGATTATTGAAATTTAAAAAGAATTTTTAAAAGCAAATCCAAGTAATTAAAATAAAATTCAAATATTTAATGAAATTTTTATTTACCAAAAATCAGGGTTGTTACACTCTCTCTCTCGGCCATGTGTGTGTGTGTGTGTATACATATGTGTATTTAGGTACTAAGTAGCCCTAATAAGTCTAGGATGAGGTAATGATGTAAGGAAAAGATTTCAAGTGTTATCCCATTGACCAACGGTTAAGACTTTCCTAGAAAGTCTATTGGAAGCATAATGATTGCTTCCTTAGGTCCAAAAGGTTCAGCAAGGGTTAGGAAAATGTAATTACGTAAAATAGTAATTAGGTTTCTCTAACTAATCGGTTGGAAGCTAGTTCTACTTTCCAAATAGGATTTCTACCTAAGAAATACAACTTTAAGATTTTATTTTACTCACTAAGAAAATATACAAGTGCCTCTATAAGCATATTCGTCTTTAGAAAAAGACTAGATTATCCGGTGCGAAAAGATATAATTTTATAAGTCTCAAATCTAATTGTGACGGATTATTAAAGTTAAAAGAAAATTTTACTAAGCACTCTAGGGTTTAAATAAGGATTTTCAAATATTTAACGAGATTTTTATTTACTAAAAATTAGGGGTGTTCAAGAAAACCACCAAAACCATAAAACCGGTCCGATCCGGACCGAACCGTCCTATTTGGTCTGGTTCTGTTGTTCTGCGGTCAAGTTATGGTTCCAAGAAAATAAGAACCGTTAATTTTGGTTCGATTACTGGTTCTCAATTAAAGAACCGTGGTTAGAACCGGACCAGACCATTTAAAACTAATATATATAATTATATAAAAATAAATATATGTGTGTAATTTGGTAAGTTAATCTCTTTCTTGCTAAACTTACTTTATTTAGAGATGAAATCTCATTTGTTAGGAAAGTTTTTATTGTCTTCCTTCTTTTTCTATTCTAATAGATTACCTTTCAATTCTTTGCAATCTTATTTAACGGATTAGTCTTTATAATTTTAATCTCACGTCTCTCTTTCTCACACATCGGCGATAGGTTTGGATGTTAATTGGATAGAATCAGAACCGGAATCGAACCAAAACCAGACCGGTTTTGCGGTTTGGTTCTGGTTTAGTTCCACTCATATATTGGTTAGGTTTTGGTTCTTAATTTCCTAGAACCGTTTGAAATGGTCCGGTTACTGATTTTCTAGAGAACCGGATCAATCCGGACTGTGTATACCCCTACTAAAAATCGGAGTTGTCACAAAACGACCCAAACCTAAACCTAAACCAATTTTAGGCTCGTTTATTAAATGAGCTGAACTTGAACCTGGCAATATTAGAGTCGATTAGGCTCGCAAACTTAGAGTATGTGTATATATCCTTCAATAGCTTATTTTTCCTTATAACTTCAATAGAAAAAATAAACAGCAAATATCAAATATCCGATTACCATTTATTGGGTCAACATTCAGATTCACCACTACACTCAATCCCTGACCAACCGAAGGTTGCATCCAAAACATGAATACGTGCTTTTTTCCTTGTGACATGAAATTTAGTAATGTGTTGCACCTATAGCATTGCCTATTAAAATATGAATTGTGAATTTGATCCTCAATTGCTGCTTTCATGTCATTTTCTTATATTTGGGCTATTAAGAAAGGAACTCAGGTTTAGGTTCTTTTTGTTGGGATAAAAAAAAAAGGAATAGCATTCAAATTGACAATCTTTTCACGTTAGTCTCCATAAATATAGATAACTAATGCTTTTGCCCGTGCCTACGGCACTGCCCATTGCTATTGGAATTAGTGTATTGTATTTGTTCCACTTTTTAGTGGCGCGAAAGAGAACTACTTGAGAGATATAACTCAACATATCAATGTAACTATAACTAAACTAACCCCTCTACCAATTTAAACCCCGACTAATATAATTCAACTACCTACGGATAAATTGATATCGTATGCCTTGCTGTAAAAAGAAGAAATTACATGACTGAATAAAATACTACACCATTTTAAGAAAGAACAAATGTTAATTTCACATTAAAGATACTGGCATAATTGCATGTTTTTACACATCAATTACACAAAGAAGCCAACCTAAATTCATAACATGCGGCTCAACCAATGGTAAATTTAGCTGTGGAAGTGGAGAAATGGAAGGTTCATATCCTTGGGCCTTGGCAAATGCAGATAGAAATCACCTTAAGGAGGGAATCATTATAGAGCTACGGTTTCCAAACACGTATTACCATGGAGGTCAAAACCTAAAAACAAAAGACCAAAAAATTATAAGAAAAAAAAAATCCACCAAACCACCATATAAGCAACCCACTGAAATAAATAGAATTCACCGATCTTCCTTACCAACTCAGGCCAAGAAAACTGTAATAGCATTAAAAAAGTGCACGAAAGCCAAACAACAATGTACAGTTCCATAGTATACACGAAAAGTTACAATGCAGAAGAAATGTGTGAATATTGTTACTCTAAACAGCTAAACTATCAACTTGTATATGCAAATAGGCTTCTTTGAAGAATCTCTCCAATGATGCCCCCATGATTTTGATAGAAGTTGCTTTGTCAAGCAGTTTATCGTTCTCATTTGAACCTAAAAAGTAACATGGCGTCAATCACAACATCGAATGGCAATGGTTCAAAGCTTTGTGCCAAAAGATACATAAACATACACCCCAGTTATTGCACGATCATCTTCACATCCACTATCTAAGCCTAGCTGTAACAACATAAAAATTCAGTCATAACAAAGTCTTGAATGTTTTAAATTACTATTAGACAGAAAAAAATAGCACATTACTCGCATACATAATGAGACCAAATACCCTATAGACAACAAAAAATAATTAGTAGCAAGGGATGTGATTAAGAACATAATTTGAACAACGTAACGGATTGAAGGATTCATTTTTTTTTTTTTTGCGTTAGCTTGAATTTAACCTTCGTACGATGACATGAGTGACCTTAATGTCTTTTGAGTTTCGAAGGTATCCAATTGTGTATTTTGAAGATAGAGGGGGGTTTGATCAAATAATAAAAACCCCAATCAAGCATTGACCTGAGATGGTCGCTAGTGGCGTGTCCCCCGCCGTGTCACTCATATGAATAATATACACATGGGGTGTCCCCCGCCGTGTCTGTATCTCCATTTTTTTAGATTAGAATTCTCGTGTCCCCATGTCTATGTCCGTATCCGTGTTCGTATCCGTGCATCATAGTATCCTATTAACGTAGGTGGCCTGATCATTTCTGTCAAATAATTTATATAAACTTCCACCAAGAAAAATATGATGCCGCAATACTACAAAGGCAAAAAAAACATGCACGTCCCTTAATTGTTCATCCAATCTCTACAACTTATCAAGCAAAGTTTGCCATGATAATGCTCTTCATGTTCACTGCAGTATGATAGCTAGAAGTCTTCACATTTTAATAAGGACATTCAGATATAAGGGTCTTGCACATTTATATAAATAAATATACACGTGGCGTGTCTCCCGTTGTGTCCGTATCCCCAATTTTTGTATTAAAATTTCTGTGTCCCCGTGTCCGTGTCTGTATTCATATTCGTATCCGTGCATCATAGTATCCAATTAACGTAGTTGGCCTGATCATTTCAGTCAAGTAATTCATATGAACTTCTACCAAGAAAAATATGAAAGGTGCTAGTCATTATTAATGATGCCGCAATACTTCAAAGGTAAAATATTATGCACATGCCTTAATTGTTCATCTAATCCTTACAACTCATCGAGCAAAATTTGCCATAATACCGCCCTTCTGATATCTGCAGAATATCCAAAAGACAAAGAGTCATTCATTAAGGATGATAAAAGCACAATAGCTAAGACCATAAGAAAAAAATGTAAGCATACTCTATTCTGTATTTTTCCCCACTGACATTCTTAATCTATCAAGATCTCTCCAACCCAGAATTAAAACATGCAATCAACTCATCATAAAACTACTACTTGTATATAGACTCAATAAATGCCCCACCTTATCAACTTTTGTTCTCATAAATCTACTACCTGTAAAAAAAAAAGTGCAAGTAAGCCAAGCAATAATGTACAGCTTCATAGTATCAACCAAAAGTTACAATGCATAAGAAAGGTGTGAAGATTATTACTCAAAACAATTGACTTGTCAACTTGTATATGCAAATAGGCTTCTTGACCCTAATTTAAGGGAATAAAAGGAAAAAGACTATTGGATTAAGTGAATCCTAGCCACTAGGTTCCTACACCGTTACATCTTGACCACAATTTGAGCATATACCAACTAACAGAGTTGGTATGGAGTTGTGTTGCCTAAAAATTCATTGATTTTAGACCTATGTACACATTCACTTACCACGATATCTTTCCAAAAAATGAAGGTACAACGGGAAGGGGACGAAACAAAAATGGAGGTACAAAATGAAGGTGCAGTAGAAACCAAGTCTTCCATTAGAGCTCCTTATACAATTCATGAGTAAAGAGTGTGTGGAAGGACCCAAATTCAGTTCCTACAAAGTTTTCCGAGTTAATAGTATGAAAAATGAGGATCAAGAATACCAAGCAGTTCCATATTAGATAGTTGTATGAGGAAACGTTAGTCTTCAGGTAAACGAATGAAAAAGATTATTCAATCAAGGTATTTAAACTTGTGCATGAATAAATAAAAGTTGTATCTTTTACTGTAGCAAAACCTCGGGATACACAATGTTTGTCATGGAACGGAATGCATCATTAGAGATAAGGACACTTGTACAATCACCGGATGTGCATCTAGATAACGCTACATATAGTTGTCCATGACTAAAGACTGGAGTACGCAAATCAATTCCAACAAAATTGATAGATTGTCCTTGAGATTTATTGATTGTCATTGCATATGCTAATTTGATTGGAAATTGACGCCTTGTCATCTCAAAAGGCACTTCAGAAAAAGAAGGTGTCCAGGATATCCTTGGAATAAATACCAAATCGCCAAATTTATCTCCAATTAAAATTTGAGCTTCAATTATGCGATTTGCACAATTGACAATCATTAATCGAGTGTCATTACACAACCCAGCCTTTGGAGCAATATTTCTCAATAACATTATTGGGCAACCAACTTTCCAGTTCAATTTAAGAGGAGGCAAACTAGAAGGATTCAATGAGTTCAAGTACTCATTAGGATACCGGTTTGTGATAGTATGATCATGTGCATCATCAAAGAACATTTTGTCAGCTGCAAAATAAGTGGTGGTATCCCCTGGAAAAACATTCAATGCTGCAACATTGATGGCACTAACATCATCATTTCGCGCAGACAGAATTGTGCATTCATTAAGGAAGGTCGGTGTTATAGTATCCACTACGTCCAGTTGCGGATACACAGTAAATAACAACTCACTAACAGAACTGCACTTTTGTATTGTTGACGGAAGCTCTACTACTTCTTCTGGATCGGTCCCAATCTAAAAGTATGTAAAGAATAAAATAGTCAAGACGATGAAGCAATGACAGAATCAAATGTACTTTTGATGTTCTTAAAACAATTAAAGGAGTACCTCATTCAAGAATTCTGCAAAATTTGAATTCGCAAGGTCTATGCTATTTAAGTGTATGTTCAAACTCAATGTCAAAATGTGCATACCATTCCATAGTACAGAACGTCTCAACGATGCTCCCACAATTTGCTCACGAACTCCTTTTGGTATGACTTGTAGAATTTGTCGAAAATCTCCCCTGAGAACAATAATGATAACCCCAAATGGTTTATTATTATCACAAATGTCTTGGAGTGTGCGATCAACTGCTTCGACACAATATCTATATTGCATAGGGATTTCATCCCATATAATCAACCTTGTTTTTCTAAACAACTCTGCCTGTGAAGATTGCTTACTAAATGAACAAAATGAGTCTTCCAACACATCCAATGGGATAGAAAATGTGGAATGTGCAGTGCGACCTCCTACCAATAATAATGAAGTAATACTAGATAAAGCAACGCTAACTACAATGTGTCCCAGGCTACGATATTTTGTGGCAACAGTATTGTACAAAATGGTCTTTCCAGTTCCAACCCCCCCATTTAGAAAGAAAGTCGTTCCTTTATTCTCAAACACCGAGGTGGTGATTGCAGTGTAAGCGGCTTGTTGTTCTTCATTGAGACTTTCAACATTGATATTCGCATCTAAAAGTTGGGCATCAAAAATAAGTTGTTGATGCTCCAATATCAATTGTTATCCACAACTACACTCCAACTCCAAATAGGCAATGGCATGAGAGGAAAATCTTTTAAATTTTTACCCGATTCCTGAAGCAATTCGTCCAAGAGATAAAAACCGTAATCTTCAATCTGTGCCTCAATTGGATTTGGAATGGAAAATAATGCAATGATTTTGCATGCTAGATCATCACAAATATGCATTGCAAATTTGTCCCATAATGCAGTCGGTTGCTATGGAGAACATTGGGTGAGAATAACACAGAACAACCCATGCAACTGATATCCAGTTTTCGTAATTGCAGCTTCTTCAAGACATTGCACCCATTCTTCATCATCTTCCAGGAGTCCTCTTGCAATACATGCTGATTTGAATGTGTCATGCAAAATATTATTGACCGTGCGTAAACATTCATATGATTCTGGTCCTCTGACAACACTTAATAGGAGACGTAAATAAAATAATTCACCAGCATTAGGGCTAACAAAGTACATTCTTCCAATTGCAAAATCCCTTTCTGTTGGTTTCCACCTCTTTTGTGATTTTATCCAAACAAAATGTTGTGGAAATTCTTGATAGATGAATACATGTGCATCTTCATTTGCTCGACAATATGCAAAAAAGCCAGTTAATCAATTTCTTGCTCAGCCCTTGCAACAATGTCATGCATTGATTCTTCAATGTTAAATGGGCTATTATGCATTCCAGGTAAATGAAGTGCCAAACGTACAACTATTGGAATCTCTTCATGCATAGAATGATCTAATAGCCGCCAAGCTACTTCTACAGAACTAATATACCTTGTATCGAGATATTCCTTGATCTCATCTATTGGTCCCAACACCATTGTTGCATGATCATTGCCTTTGTAGATGTACGTGGTGATATATTTGACACATTTCATTCCCGCGCAGACTTCCACATTGATATGGCAATTGAATAGTCTAGAAAGGTAAGCGTTATACGGAGCAACATCCCTATTATTAACCGGGTGACCCCCAACAATATACACCCGACCATCATTACAACGTTGATAGATTGGATATCCATCTTGGTCCATTGTAGTTGTTTCTGAAAAAACTTTAGGATATTTCTTAGTGCATTTTCCATTATCCATATATGTTGCTCGAGGATTTCGAGCACCACATGGTCCATGTACCATGCAACCCTTAACAATATTTAAAAAAATAAAAAACATAGTTAGGAGTTAGGACATAGAAAAGACCAAAAAAAAAATGTAAGTGCAACAATATTCATACCTTAACAGTATCAAAAAGTGAAGGGTCTTCTATAGGATCTGGAAATTCAGCACATACTACTTTATCGACCTGATATGTATTTTGTCTAGTCCTTCAAGAAACAAAAGTAAATGCATATGCGGTAGCCCCTGTTTTTGGTACTCAATTGTATAGACATATCCAACAATTTTGCCAAACACTTGCTTCTTTTTGATCTCACTCACCAAACATTTTCGCTTCAACTCAAAAACACGTGCAACCAAATCTGGACGATCAATAGCTTTCTGATGTGGTAGCAAAGCCTCAGTAATTTTATGCCAATTGGGATTGGTAGTTATTGTAAGGAAAATGTTTGGATGTTGGTTGTGCCGCGTAGTAGCCATTGAATCTTAAAATATTTGGAACATATATCTAGGACATCCAAGGAACAAAGATGGCAAAATTATTCGTTTACCAACTTGACCAGGCCTCAACCCATCAGGACCAATATCTGTGAGATCCTGGTAACGTTTAGATCGAATTTTTCCTTGGTTCAGCCTATGAAAGTTCAATCGATTTTGCTCAGTTGCTGCCCAAGCATCTACGATAAACTCTTGGAATAGTTTCTCAACTTGTAAAATTGTTGAGTACTCTGAGTTTCGTTGAAACAAACAAAAGCTATAAAATTCCATTTGAGTGAGTCTTTTATCCATGTATTGTTTGCTTCGTACATCACAATGTCTCATCTCAGGTTCCCATCCAAGCTCACCTCGGGGAAACAATAGAACATAATGCAATGATAAATAAGCCAGGTGGCATTCATTAACTCGCATTAACCCATTATTTCCTCTCAAATGCAACACAATATCTCTCATTCCACTCTTCTCGATTCCATCGCTGGGTAGAATTATTGCAATCTCATTTGCTGTTGGGAGATTATACCTCCAACGAACTGTTGATGAACTATAATGAAAATAAGTAGGTAAATTTTGTCCCACTGATTTAGATTGATTTAAAATCTCAAAAGCTCGAAGGAATTTTTCAAGAAATGGATTAAATGCCAACAAACAATCTTGAATTGTCTTGAGGACATCTCTTCTCAAGTGCGGATTTTTGTTATTGCGAGCATTTAGAGCAGACTCGAGGTCGTATATGTACAGCTTGCTTCATGCCCCAGTTGTGGCAGCAAAGATCTTGTTCGATGACGTAATTCACCATGGATAGTGAACGATAATTTAGCACTCTTGTATCTAATTTAGCACTAAGACTTGTAAAAGCATTAGTTGCATTATACTTTCGAGTATGATGACAAAATGATTTTGATCGCTCATAATTGCCATCATGTAACTCTTGTAGCACCAACGGGGTTGCAATAAGTGATGGTAGCATAATCTTTCCTTGCAGGCAGCAAGTTCCAAAAAGTAGATGTATTCAAGATGAATTGGTTAATTTTTCACCCATCCAATGAAAACATGATACATCCATCCTATCAAGATAATGACGATTGAGATATCTATTAGCTTGAGGATCAACCCCTATGTTTGTAGATTCATCCTCTAACTCATCATCAATAAATTGATTTCCAGGAGGTAGCCTACATATATATGTTTTTGTGTGTGTGAAGTAAAAACATGCAAATAAATCATCATCAATATGTGAAGTAAAAACACTCAAAAAAGGTATAGAAATAGAAACATATTAAAGAAAAATGAAATTATTTACCGATGAATTGGAGCTAAAGATGTGTCTGGCATAGCATGAAGTTCTTTGTCAAGTAATTGTGCATGACATGCATGAGCAGTTGCCACGGCTAGAAACTCTTCCTCGAGATTCCGAGGCGGCATTGAAGGATGACCCATTTTAGGTTCATCTATGGCTATGCTCAGCATAGCTACAGATTATTCGATATGAGATATTGAATATTGGCATGCCTAGGGTTCATGATGACATAACATACTATCCACAGTTATTGAAGTTCTTGTGCTAGCAGAATAGTTCCTCAAATTTGGTGTTTTAGGAAGTACCACAACTGATGATGACTCGAAGGCATCTGAAACCATTGCTCGCTTTGGTGAATTTCTAGGAATTTCTATAGATGTAGAAGTCATACCACTTTCTAGGCATGCATGTTGGCGACAACTTGGTGTTAAAGATGAAAAGGATATGGGCCACCTCGGTTGAATGCATTCTCTTGCTCTCTCTCGTTCACGTTGTAAGCATTGGGCCTTTGATCTAATATTATCATTAGGTGCCTACACGGTGGATGAAATAATGTCACATTTTATCGAGTAAGATGTCTCTAAAAGTTCAAAATTTTTAAATCAAATTTGGTATTTTAGGAAGCACCACAACTGATGATGTGGGCCGCCTCGGTTGAATGCATTCTCCCGCTCTCTCTTGTTCACATCGTAAGCATTGGGCCTTTGATCTAACATTATCATCAGGTGCCTACACAGTGGATGAAATGACTTTAGATTTTTAAATAGAGTTTAGACAATAAAAATATTGGACCCACAAAAAAGAGAATGAAAACTTGAAGGAATGTGTACAAAATCATACCACTTTAGGGGCAGCATTTTCTTTACCTCCACAAATTGCCTTTTCATAAAGAATAAGATTAGTATTCCAGAATATATGTACTAACAAACATCCAGATGTAATTAATAGGCATACCCCATGCATGCGAATTTGATTTAATTATCGCTCATCACGGATCATTACGCAAACATTCTATTCTCGAAGAACAATGATCAATAGAAAATGAAAAATGAAGAATAGTGATCAATAGAAAATGAAAAATGAAGAGTTAAAATTTATCTTACAGTTTTCTCCAAATCACCATCCAACATAGATTTCTTTCCCTTGGCTACACAGATGGCCTTCCCTTTCCCTTTAGAAAGTTCCATTGCTCCTGGAACACAAAGTGACAGTTAGGAGAAAAGAGTTTTAACTGGAGCACAAAGCCTAAAAAATTGGAAAAATACAAACTCATAGAGATAGGAATATAATGTTTGCGATTGACAAAAAAAAAAACTCTATATGAATCCCGCACTGCCAAAGTACCCTAAAACTAAAAAGTCCGCCGAAGTGCCTTAAAACTAACTAGTCCCTCCTACAAATTAATTTTAGACCATATTGGAGGGTTATTGGAGAAAGAGCTGTGGTCAAAAGTAGAGAAATAAAGAAAGCTCAAAAAACCGTACCTTGATGATGATGAAAGTATTAGAGGGCGATTATACACTTGCCCCTATCCCATACAATTACCTGAAAAGAGAAAAAATGAATTACCATCAAGAAGGATTGCATAGTAGTAATGCGAAACCAAAGTGATTTTGAAAGGTTAAACCCCATAAGCCACTATTTCCTAGCACAATGCTTCTAATCTTAGAGCCCCAACAAAAGATGAAGAAAAAACTAATTTCCTACCGTGATCGAGTGTTTGTCTGTGAGTCTTAAAAATGAGTCTTAAAACTAATTTTCTACCTTCAGTGCCGACTTTGGGAAAGATGGTTATGAAAAAGTTGGGTACAAAAAGGTCACCCAAAGGTTATAATGATGGGTAACTTCAGTTTTGGAAACCCCTTGGGTGGAGGAGTAGAAGAAGTTTAGCTTTACTGCTACATAAGTTGATCTCAAACAGAGAGGCGCGGTTCTTCTATTCAAAGCCAAAAAACAATGAAGGTTGCACATGCATTGCCCTATTGAAATGAGAAGTCCCAATGGCCCTTATGGTCACCACTTGGCCCTTATTCAACAAAGCAACACTTCGTACACGCATTTCTCACAGACATATCATAATTATTCAACAAAGCAACAAAACAACAATTTCAGCCGTGTAGCACAATCCTAAATCGAACACTACATTTCTCACAGACATTTCATCAAACACTTCGTACACGCACAAACTTCCTACCGTGATCGAGCATTTGTCTGTGAGTCTTAAAATGAGTCATAAAACTAATTTTCTACCCTCAGTGCCAACGTTGGGAAAGATGGTTATGAAAAAGTCGGGTATAAAAAGGTCACCCAAACGTTATAATGATG
>BPLS01000511.1:111146-129949 GCA_019656275.1 Rhododendron kiyosumense | reverse complement strand
TTAAAAATTATATTAGGAGGAGGAAATAATATATTAGTAGACCATAAACTAAAATAGAGAGTCTAATGTAGTAGGTATTTTAAAAGTGACGAGCTAAATTAAGTAACAAAGTGGTCTTTTAAGGTGTAACCATTATAATATATCTAGTTAGTAAAATATGATAATAAAAAATATCATTTAATTGAAAAGTATAAGTAAAAAAAAGAATAGTTTAATAAAAAATAAAAAATAAAAATTTAAAAATTATATTAGGAGGAGGAAATAATATATTAGTAGACCATAAACTAAAATAGAGAGTCTAATGTAGTAGGTATTTTAAAAGTGACGAGCTAAATTAAGTAACAAAGTGGTCTTTTAAGGTGTAATTTGATCTGAAATTTAAAGAGTCTAATGTGGATGCTCTAAAACTCATATAGCTTCCCATTAACTCGCTACTTGTCCAAGCCACCTAGCACTACTCTCCACAATATATTGTTGTTTTCCATCACCCTCTGACTTGTGTGGCCACAGCTGTACAATTATACTTCCTCTATTCCATATTGGTGGTCCACCACGGGAAACTAGGGACACAGTTTTATTAATTAGATATCTCCATAGGAAGTTTAATTTGATTAGATTTTCCATACAAAGTTTGATTAGATTTCTAATGTTACCCTTTCTTCTCTCTTAATTAAGAGGACACGGTTAGTTTGTGAAAAATGTACTCTCTTATTTTTCTTTCAATAGAAGAAAAGCATTTTAGAACATAATAAAAAAAGGTACTAGATAAACAACATGAGACAGGAGGAGGAGGGTGCGGGTGTAGAGACAAATTTAGCTCTTGGAGCTAGAGACAAGGTAGCTCTTGGAGCTAGAGACAAGGTTAGTTGGCCACTTGCTGTTAATCAATTACTGTACCTAGCAGGCAAACACAGCAGTTCAGGAAAAATCTGAATGCCAGAAAACAATAAAAAGCCTAATGGGGTACATAGATTAGAAGCAAGGATTTAAATATCCAGGGCTGTTTGGTCCTCTGATTCCCTTTTACATTCCGTACGTTATGGTGGTGCTACCCAAAATTCACATGTCCGTTCCCGTCTTGATACAGTCATTTCGATTCAATTTTCTGCCACGTCACAACTGATACTTGACCGTGATGACCGCTACAAGTGCTTTGGTGCCAGAGAGAATTTCAAAAAAGTCACAACTGTGCATTTGATAAACGAATTTAGGGTGAAATTTCTTTTTAACAAATTTCCTTCCCCATTGCTAGTTGTTGTGTTTTTTTTTTTTTTTTGCCCTTTGGAGAATCAAATATCCCATGTAGTCGTGTACTTACCTCTGTCAGTTTGCCAGGTGCACCAAAACTTGCCATAAGTTTTGGCAAGACTTCCAAGTTCAGGCTTGATAACCATCTCGGGAACACGGGGATTCACCCAAAGCCCTGAATTGATCTGAAACCATAAAAAATTCACATGGTTGCAAAATATTAGTTGCTTACACGGTATGAGTAGCTCCGATTCATAAGTGAAGGATAGAAATTGGTTGTGTTGCAGTGAACCTCGTATGCATGGGAGTGCCAAAGCTTCTGCTCATCGGGCGTCAGTGTTTCAAAGATGCGGTCCGTTATTATATATTCAACCCCTGTGTGGGAAATTGTAAGCATATATAACTCCTGAGTGACGCAGTAGTGTTTCCAAATGAAGAAATTTACTATTACCAGTACTGTCCTACCATTTATTTAGCACCAAAGGCGTCCCTAAACCACCCTCTACAGCCTCATTATACGTCTATTTCTCCACTTTTAGCTAGGAAAAACTCTTAAGTCTAACCCTCCCATTAATTTTTTCCTTTACTCCAGAGTCCAGAGTAAGAGAAAAGAAACCGGTGGTATTGACTCCGTTCTCTAATAATATCTATAATTCCATTTCTTTGAAAGAACACCCACAAACATGGACTACATAGCACAGATACACAAACCGAGAACGGGGTGGGCGGAGGCCAGGGGGCATACCAATCAGACGGCCATGGGACTCGTTGGTGTCGTAAACAGCACACTGAAGGAAGTCCTCGTTGATATGAGTAACGAAATGGTGAGTCTCGATCTGGCGAGTCAAGTCATGGCCGTACAAGGCGAAAGTGCAAGCGTGCTGGCTGAACTGCTTAATCGGCTTCAACGACTGCAGCATCGCAGCCCCTATGTCCGGCAACTGCTGTTCCACCGACATCGGCTTCCCAGGGGGCACCGGCTCCTCTCTCTCCGGCGCCAGCCCGTGTATCTCTCCGCCTCTGTCCGCCATTGAAAATGTGGGGGGGGTGGAACAATTTCTTGATGAAGAGTCAAGTGAGTGTCCGTTTTTTCTGAGGGGTTTGTGGTTAATTGAAGTTGGAGATCAAATGAGGTGAGGTTTGAGTTGGGTGGATATATTTATGCACGGAGTGTTTGGGGGTGGTGGGTGAGTGGTTGACGTGGGTGTTTGTGGGGGTGCCAAGTATTCATGCGTGAGAGTTGACGTGCCTCGGACTGATGGAGCCTGTTGCCACGTGGTGAGGTCAAGGACACCTGTGATGTGAAGCTATTTGTCTGCCGAGAGAAGTTACCTTTGGCTTTGTGTTCTGCTCGTTGTTAATGTGTCCTCCTGTTTAACTTCATTCTTTATTTTTGTTCCTTCGTCCCGTTTTTGTCTTGTGTTTGTCCCGATGTTAATTTTATAGGGTTTGTTTGGTTTGAATTTTCAAGGAGATTTTTTGAGTAATAAGTGGAAAGAGATAAATAAAGAAATAAAATTAATAATTGAAAAAAAAATTTATTAGAGTGAGTGGACTGTTATACCCGGCCGAGCCCCACATAACGTTCATTCGGTCTAGTGGGTCGAGTCTTCAAGAAACGACTCATCAGTTGTCACTCCAAATATAACTTACATAGAAAGTCATATATCCTGCTACATATACAAGCATGACAATGTTGTAAGACCATTGGTATGTGTTCGACTCGAAAATGGCTCAAGGACTAAGCGGGCGTGTCAAGACTTGTCGCGTCTAACGTAAGGGCTGAGCGTCCCTTTTCTGATTTCGAATCTGTGAGGGCGATAGTGCAGCAAACCTAAGGGCTAGATTGCAGTGAAGGTTTGTGGTTTTGCCTCTACGAGCGAGAACTTAATAATTTTCTAACCGTGTAGGAAAAGAAGTAGCAACGTAGAATGACTTTATTATGTCGTAATAATAAAGGTCGGAGATATGAGAGAGATATGAATAATTTTATTACGTCGTAGTAATAAAATTAGGATACAAGAGAGATAGAAAACTCGAACTACTTGGAGAAGTAATTGAGTAAAGGTGAGAAATGAGATAATTGCTTCACTGAGAAGACTTTGGTCGCTTCGCTGGGAAGGCTTTGATTTTAAGCGTTGAACTTAATTGGTGTGGAAACCCTTTTTCCTTCTTGCAAACTGGTATTTATAGGCAAATACTACACTGGTCCAGATCTGAGCTTAGTTTCCCGCCTTCACCACAAGTTGACAAGTGTCCCAAGTAGACTCCAAATGCTGCCAAGTGTCCGCAATAACTACACACTAACATATTTAGTGGGATCATGGGTAGTTATTGGAAGTTAATAACAATTACCCATGTGTTTACTTTTATCATGGGAAGTTACTGGAAGTTACACAAGAGTAATAGGCCGCCCTCTTTCCACTTTTTGTGGGAATCAAAGAGTAATGGGCCATTTGACTAAGTCAAATGGCCATGTGGCAATTACTCCCACTGACTCACTCCCTCATTTCATGGGCATAAGAGAATTAATAGCCATTTGACTAAATCAAATGGCCAACAAATATACAAACTTCATGGGCCCACTTCCTATTTGCATGGGTATTATTCGGAACGTCCCAGATAAACACTTACAACCATGGGCTTTATATTTCACTTAGCCAATTAAGCCTTAAATACTCATATCCCGTGATCGGATCGAGCTAAAATTAATCGGGCCCAATAAATATTGTCTTGGCCCATTAATTTTAACCCAATACATCCATATTTTTTGGCCCAATTTAATCAAATAATAATTAAATGGCCTTCCAGCGCTAATCCAAGGTTTGGTGCCAAAAACGGCTGTAAACAATGCCCCCCCAGGCCTTAATCTTGTTCAAGGTCTAGGCCTGTTGATTAGGATGGAGCACTGTTTTTGGCAAACCAAGCGAGTCCTTTGATCTTTATCAAACCTTCAAAAAGTTGTTAGGCTCTATCTTAGCCTAAGAACTTTGTTAATGGTGGCCTAAACTTGAGGCCTTAATGTATGAATGAATAGTATGGCCTCAGTTCAGTCATTTTCTCTCCAATCTTCTATGGCTTCCTTGGTAGGTTTTCCCCAAAATCCCTCATTTCCCACATAGTAGGATAATGATGTTTGAGGTTGTTCGGCTTGAAAATGGCTCAAGGATTGAGCGGGCGTGCCAAGACTTGTCGCATCTAACGTAAGGGCTGAGCGTCCCTTTTCTTACTTCGAATCTGTGAGGGCGATAGTGCTGCAAACCTAAGGGCTGGATTGCAGTGAAAGTTCGTGGTTTTGCCTCTACGAGCGAGGACTTAATAATTTCCTAACCGTGTAGGAAAAGAAGTAGCAACGTAGAATGACTTTATTATGTCGTAATAATAAAGGTCGAAGATATGAGAGAGATATGAATAATTCTATTACGTTGTAGTAATAAAATTGCGATACAAGAGAGATAGAAAACTCGAACTACTTGTAGAAGTAATTGAGTAAATGTGAGAAATGAGATAATTGCTTCGCTGGGAAGACTTTGGTTGCTTCGCTGGGAAGGCTTTGATTTTAAGCGTTGAGCTTGATTGGTGCGGGGACCCTTTTTCCTTCTTGTCTTCTAGTATTTATAGGCCAATGGTCTTTGATTTTCTGCATGTAAAGGGCTTGCTGTCCTCTTCTCGTGGCGCCATGTGTCCCTTATAACTTCCAATTCATTAGATCATGGGGTAATGGGTAGTTAATGGAAGTTACAAGAGATCATGGGTAAATAGTGCACTGGTCCAGATCTGGGCCAAGCTTTCTGCCTTCACCATGAGCTGACATGTGTCTCGAGTAAACCTCGGATGTTGCCACGTGTCCCAAGTAACTACCCACTAACACGTTTTAGTGAGATCATGGGTGGTTAGTGGAAGTTAATAACAATTACCCATGTGTTTACTTTTATCATGAGCCGTTAAAAAGTTGAAAAAGGCCAATTAAGATAATGGGCCTATTTTCTCTCCGTCTTTTGTGGGTGACAAAGACTTCCAGCCATTTGACTCGGTCAAATGGCCTTTCAATAGGCAACAATACCCTTCTTCCTCTCCACTTTTCATGGGCCACTTGGGTAATGGGCCATCTAATTAAATTAAATGGCCCTTTAACATTTTTAACCCATAAAAATACTTCTCGAATTTAAATAAGTCATGGGCCGACTGAATTTTTATGTAAATAAGCCCACGACTTTTTAAACTTGGGTCCGAATCCGACTAAAATTAATTGCGCCCAAGTAACATAGGTTTGGCCCACTAATTTAAACCCAATACTTTTCTATTTTTTGGCCCAATTCAATCAAGAGATAATCAAATGGCCTCCCAATGCTTGCCTAGGACTGAGTGCCAAAAACGGGTGTAAACAATGCCCTCCCATGCCTTGATCTTGTTCAAGATCTAGGCTTGCAAATTTAGGATAGAGTACGGTTTTTGGCATAACCAAACGAGTCCTTATCGCTAGATTTGAAAAAATTCTCAGGCTTATTTAGCCTAAGAATTTATCAAAAATTCAAATGTTTAAACTTTAAAAAAGATGATCAGGCCACGATCAAGCCTAACCACTTTTTGAGTTTCAAAGCAAATATCTTAATTGGATTTGGACTCCCACTTTGAATTAAATCCCAACAATTTCCAAGATATCACTCTACCGAGGACTCCTATCGGCAACAGCAATCATCATCCTTTTAGGCCTAGGGGACACGCGTCAACGCCCCAGGCCTTGCATTGGTTGCCATGTAGCTTTTGAAACCGTCAGGACTCCTTCTTGCGTCAATCAAGAGTCCAATCTCTTCACTTGTCCATTAAATTTCAAACGAGAGGAGTGATAAATGCAACGGCGTCCCTTGATTCTTGCACCGTGCTTCATAAAAATCTTTGTTTTTGCTTCTCTACTCTCTCTCTACATCCTCTCTGTCTTCTTTCTTCTGTTTCGAGAGAGACCCAGAAAAAACCCTAATCCTCTATAGCTCCCATCTTCATTTCTGATCTCTAACAGGAATGGCTACCCATAAAGCTCACACACCACCCCCAAATCCTAATAGCCTATCCGTACAAGTTCGTAAGATATTGGCCGATGAACACATCGCAATCACAAGTGATGTTTTGGTGATTGCGAACGCCGATCGAGTTGGATTAGGGCCTGCGTTCCAGCTAGGGTTCCCTACTCAACTTTCCCCCATGTATCCTCTGGCAGAAGAAGCCCTTCCCTTCGAGTCTCCCAGCCTTGACTGGAGTCGCTTTACCACAGATATACCCAACAGGCTTTGGCACAGACCTGATGCCAAATACGTTGAGTGGCTTGATCGAATGATGGAAGTTAAGGGAGATCTGTGGAGGCAGATTGGAATCAGGGACGCTATTCTCCTCAGTAGGTCTCTGATTGACATGGACAAGAACCTCTTTCTTGCCGCTTCCCAATTCTAGTTAGTTACCACCAACTCTTTCCATTTCAAAGTAGACCTGATGAGTCCTACCCTTCAGGATATTGCTTTCTTAACAGGCCTCCGTCCTCACGGGATTGAGGCCAACTATTTTCTGTCCCAAAAAACCCCCTACTTTGAATACAAAGAGCCCTTGTCTTTTTCCCCTTTTATCAATCATTACGCTAAAAAAGCTCCTGTCGAGGATAGCGAACACGTTGCTTTTCTCCTGTATTGGCTAAACAAGTTCATCTTTTGCGTGTCTGCCAATAGAGTAACCAAGGATTTTATTGATTTGGCCTGTGCCCTAGCTTCTGGGCAGAAGCTGGCATTAGGCCCTTTGGTCCTGGCTCACCTTTACCGAGGTATGAAAGAGTTGATTAGCAACAAGTTTGTTTTCGCCCCTGGTCCACTGTGGATCATCACCCTATGGCTATGGTCTTATTTCCCCAAACTCACCCCACCCATGAACAAGAATCCGGAAAACACCTGTTATGGACTCCATTACGTCAACACTCATGGCCCCAGACATGCATTTGGTGTCTACTTCAAGTGTTTCTACCACGAGCTTGTGAGTATGGGAAAAAATTGGATGCCCTTTGCAAGAGATACCATACTTTGGTGGCTAAAGAGAGGCGCATCAGACCCAGGAGATGATTATGACGACCATATGGAGGTCTGGACCAGCTTCTTGATCTCCAGGGACCTTATGTACGGAATTGTAATAACTCTGAATTTTATGGAATAAAAAGTTATTTTATTTATTCGAGTTATTTATTTTAATTGCTTGAATTTCGTGAATTCTTGAAATTTGCCATAATTGCACTTTGGTCCCTCAAGTTTCAATTCTTTCGCTTTAGTCCTACTTAGCAAGCCTAGTTAGCATCTAACTATCTTGTTAGAGTAACTAAACCGAAAAGTTCCCTAGCCTTGGCAAAATGACCGTTTTGCCCCTCGTTGGAACTTTTGAACCTTTTGGACCCTAGACTTTATATTTTGATATTCATTTTCTTTTAATCAATTTGAATTATTTTCTTTGACCATTGGACAATAATGGTTAGGGGGATTATTATCCATTGGGTAATAGAATCCCAATTGTTTATATTAAAGAGTAAACTTACTTTATGGTACTTTTAAATTTCTATATTATTTTCTTTGGCCTAATAACTATTATCCATGGGATAATAGATGTTAGGGGGAGTATTATCCATTGGACAAAAGGGTTAATCTTCCTAAGTACCATTAGATCATTTAATTAATTTACTTTCCTTAATTTGGGGAAAAGTACTATTACTTTAATCAAAAGTAAATAGTGACCAAAGTACCCTTTAATTATTCTTTAATGGGATTTTCCTACTTTTATATATATATATATACATGTGTATATATGTATTGTACATAGGAGGATTATTCTATTGCCTATTGTACCCTAGTATTTAATTAGTTGGTAGGAGTAAATCCTAGCCTTTATTCTCCTTGGATATCAAAGTACCAAAGAACCCTATTGTTTATTTGGATTTTCTTACATTGTATGACATATATATATACATATATATGCTTGTACCATACAAGAGAGGAGAGAGAGAGAGAGAGAGAGAGAGAGAGAGAGAACCCGAGAGAGAGAGAGAGAGAGGCCGAGAGAGAGAGAGAAGGGAGAGAGGAGAGAGAGGAAGGAGAGAGGAAGGGAGATTTGATTTGGCTTTGGTTTGATTTGTGATGTGTACTTCAAATCCTTGCAAATTTACTTCTTTCAATTCAAATCCTTACACCTTTGTACTCCCATATATTCACCTAGCAAGCTTCCCAACCCTTGGATGGTGTACAATTCTCATCTCAACCCTCCAATTGGATGCAAGATCTCTCCAAGGTACACCATAGCCTTACAAGCTAGGATTTCTCTTTGATTTTCCATTGATATTTCCATTTAAGTTGGAATTTTCCTAACCCTTGGATTGTGTACCAATCTCATCTCATCCTTCCATTTTGATTCAAGAATCCAACCTAGTACTAACCTAGCCATGCAAGCCTAGGATTTTTCCTTGATTCATGCTTCAAAGTTGGATTTGTTTTGATTTAAAATTGGGGAAAGAAGAGAGAGAGAGGGGCCGGCCTTGAGAGAGAGGGGGCACCCCTTGGCCTATAAATAGAAGCTCATTCCTTCTTTGAAAATCACACCTCAAAGCAATTGCTCCTCCTTCTCTCTAGAAATTCCAAGTTCTTAGTTTTTAGTTCAAGTTTCTCTTTGTTCTTTGTGAGTTCTTGAGTGAAACCCCCGAGCCGCTTCCAAAACCACCCGACGGCTCTAAAAGTAGAGTAGTAGTAGTTAGTTAGGTTGTTTCTAGGAAAAGTTTCCAAAACTTTTCCTTTCGAAGCAAACGGAGCGCCGTTACGCTACCGGATTTCACCCGACGACCAAAGTCACCGCCAAGAAGAACGGTAGTGAATCTTATCTATTTTGTAGTTAATCCTAACTATTTTCTATCTAATTAGTAGTAATCTTTACTAATTTCAAAAGCTTACTTGATTTTGTAAAGAAGTTGTGATCATACTTTAAAAGTGACTTTGTTTGTTGTTTGAAAAGTAAAAATGCATGTTTATGTTATTTTTGGTATTCAAGCATGCTACGTGGTTTAGATGTTGTTATTATACTATTTCGGAGTTGGAATAATGCTTGTTGGTTGTAAAAAGTCTCACATGCGGAGTCTCACATGCAAACGTGACACGAAAACCAAGAAAATAGAAACATGGCACCTAGGGTGTGTTTAACAAGGTTGTTGTGTTTTCCCGGTTGGAAAGTACTTTGGAAACCACATAATGACCATTTTGAGGGTGTTATGTGAATGTGTGTGTGTGTGCCAATGGGAACCCGGTGCGGCGGAACCATTGTGAGGATACTCGAGAGTCCGGAACGGCGGAATCGAGGTTGGGTGTGTTTGGCTTGGTATCCGCGTTACGGAACCAATGCTTGTGTGCCAATGGGAACCCGGTGCGGCGGAACCATTGTGAGGATACTCGAGAGCCCGGAACGGCGGAATCGAGGTTGGGTGAGTTAAAAGGTGTTTTTGGTAAAAGTGTAACAATGAAAAGATTAACGATGAGTCAAACGCCAACGGTAGTTACAAGCGAATATAAACATGTTAGCTTATTGCTTTTATTCCTTGCTTATGTACTTATCATGTGGAAATCGATGTTAGTAAAGTAGGATTTACTATTGAGCCTTAGTAGCTCATGGTGTTGCCTTTGTGGTGACCCTGGCATATTATATGGGTGGCGACGCCGGTATAATATGTCAGATTTGATAGATGAACAGGGCGACCTATTCACTTTGGAGACGTATGGAGCTGAGGAACTCGCTAGGATGGAGGAGCAAGAGGAGCCGTAGTATAGGACCTCGTAGCTTCCTTTTGTTTGTTTTTGAACTTCAAATGCTCCTATGTGAGCCGTTTTGTAATAATGAGCAGTGACTCGATATTTCTGTAATAAATTTCCTTATTTAACGTACCTAAAATTAGGGGCGTTACAGGAATGGTTTTTACCCCAACAAACTACAAGTGTGGAGTAGAATATTACAACGCAGCCCAATTCGCCAGGCAATTTGGCCTGTGTCAGCTCACTCTTGTGCCTCCCTAGCAGTCCTTGAATGAGAACTTCACTGACAGGCCTGTAATCCGACTGCGGGATTTGGAAAGAGTTAAGAACGTCCTCCCTGAGTCTAGGAAAACCTTTGCCCTTCACCCCTACGTTGAGCGTACGGACAAGGAAGCAAAATTTGACAACTGGTGGGGAGGTTACATCAAGATGCATTTCTCCACTCCTTATCTGGATGTCCTTACCAATATTCTTCCCCACTCGACTGGAGTTCCAGAACCTGGCATAACTGTTCCCCTACAATAGATCCGTCCTTCCTTGGCCTCGAGTGTTAAAAGAAAAGGTAATTTTACGAGGTCTGCTAATGCTTTAAATTCCTTGAGCCCCCCAAGATCTGGCCTAATGTTGCTTTCATTGGTAGGTCCAGAAGATGTGTCAAAGGAAACCTCTGCAGACCTTGCTGTCCAAAGGTCGAAAAGAGTAAAAACCACAGCCAAGAGACAATGGCCAAAGGTATCGACTCTTTAGCCCCTTTTACAATCCTTCAAAATAAGGTAACTATAACTTCATTTCTTCTGCAGGCCTCTGAGACAATAGTTACTGGAAGGACGAGAAGTAGTGCCAAGACAAGTTCCCCTGAAACTAACCCCTCGGGCAAGGTTTGTGCCTGCCTTAATTCTTTCTCCTTTGTTTTATTTGAATGTTTCCCTAACTTTCTTTTTCTCAGGCTGCATCTAAAGGCGAGGAAGGACAAGCAGAATCCGCTCCACCCAAGAAGAAGAGTTTAAGGAAGAAAACTTCAACACCGGCTGATTCCGAAAAGACTGTATCCGCCACGGAACACAACCCAATCGTAAGGATGTACAGTGACATAAAGTTTCCAGCGTTTATGGCCCCGTATTATCATCAACTTCCTCTTGTTTTCGATGCTCAGGAACTTGATGATTATTTCGAAGAAGAAGCAGAGGCAGAAGAGAAAGGCCTGGACCTGTCTGAGCAGGAATCTGAACGCGAAGCATCTTCAAGGACTCCAGAAAAGCCTAGATCTCCAGTTATCCAACCTGCCCCATCAATGGCTCCTTCTGTCGAGCCCGAGCTTGTTAACGTGGTAGAGGATGAAGAAGATGAAGATCTGGACTCTTTGTTTAAATCTGCTCAAGACCTGTTGAAGGCCGCTACCTCCGGTACCTCAGGCAGTGGGCTTGGTTCTACTTCTCAATCCCAGTTCTCTCCGAAAGACATTTCTGAGGCCAAGATAGCCCTCAGAATGGCCTTACTCCAAAATTTCAAGGCAGTAGCTCATCCCGCCCGGGCCTAGAATATTAAAAAGGCCATGGATGTGCTGGTAAAATCTCAAGCCCTAGGGATAGAAGAAGCTACCCTCTAATACTTCCAGAAAGAGTTCCCCAATATGATCAAATCTCATGACTCTTCAACCCATGAACTCAGCAAAATAAACGCCAAGATGGCAGAACTGGATGCGGTTGACGTAGAGCTTACCAAGTTTAGTGCTGAATGGCTCCAGTTGAAGGAAGACATACGATTCAATGAAGCAAGCATCGTTGCCACCTCTGATGAAATTAACGAGCTAAAGGTTAAGTTAGCACAAGCTGAAGGCCGTCTGGTTGTCCTCCGAACCAAAGCTACAGCTCTGACCAAGCAACGTGATGATCTCAAAGCTGGGTCAAAGAGCCAAAAGATGAAGCTGAACCTGCTGGTTGAAGAAATGCCCAATCTTTGAGGACAGAAAGAAGTACTCGTCGCCCAGCTTGCCAGTCTCGACACCTCATGGGAGGGCCTCAAGAACAGTCTTAAAGACCTTCTGTAGGTCTTTGGTCTCTAAGAACTCTTTCTTTCTTTTGATTTAGACTGGTAACAACTTTAAATTTGTTCTTTTTGTGCCTAGCCTGGAACATTCCTTTAAATGGCCAAAGGCACTGGTTTGTTTTGATGATATGTGGCCTAAGCTTGAGGCCTTTATTAACTTTTGCATGACAGGTATCATGGCCTCTGCTTAGGCCTTGCTATCAAATTTGCTATAGTTTGTTGGACTGAGTTTCCCCGAAGTCTCTCCTTTCCCACATAGTAGGATAATGATGCTTCAAGTACTTCTCATTCGTTAAATGTTTAAACAAACCACCATTTAAGTCCATAAGAAGATAGACATTACCTCTAAGGACTTGAGCAATCTGGTAAGGTCCTTCCCAGGTTGGAGACCACTTACCATATCTTGGATTCTTTTCTCCCAAGGGAAAAACAGCCTTCCAAACTAAGTCACCTTCAGTAAAGCTCTTCTTTCTCACGCGTTTATCATAAGATCTAGCAACTCTTCTCTTCTGGACCAACATGTGGTCAAGAGCTGCAAGCCTGACTTCATCCAAGTCCTCAAGTTCCATTAGCATGGCCTGAGTATAATCCGCGGGAGTAAGGCCATTTTGATATGCTATCCTTGCTAACTTTACTGCCACCTCCATTGGTAGGACTGGATCATGTCCATATACCAACATATAAGGAGTTATGTTGGTGGCTTCCTTCTTTGAAGTTCTTTGGCCCACAAGGCCTCAGAAAGTAGCTCGTGCCAAGCCCTTGGGTTATCCTCCACCATTTTCTCTATAATGTTGATCAAAGTCCTATTGGTGGACTCGGCCTAGCCATTACCTTGTGCATAATAAGGAGTAGAATTAGAAACAATGATATTTTGCTGTGCAACAAAATCGGTCACTTGCTCTCCCATGAATATTATACCGCTATCCGCAACCAAGTGTTCAGGCAGTCCAAACCTGTGGATGATTCGCTCCTTGATCACTTTGATCACCTCTTGTTGATCCACAGATTTTAATGGGATTGCCTCTGCCCATTTAGTGAAATAATCCGTGGCTACCAAGATGTAAGTATGATTGCTAGATGAAGGAGGGTAAATTTTTCCAATTACGTCAAGGGCCCAACCCCTAAATGGCCAAGGTTTGACCACAGCATGATAATCAGCTGCAGGGATAATAGGTGTACGCCAATCGTTCTCAGGTTCGTCATCAGATTCTTCACCGGTGAAGTCAGAAGTAAATACCCCAGTCCTAGACCCCTTCTCCTGACAGAAGGCAATAATCTCTTTCGGACTGTGATAATCTTGTGGATTATCTCTGGAGCTAGCTTCAGACCTGTTGAGGCCTGGGCCAAGCTGTTGGCTTCAGTGTTCATACTCCTTGAAACGTGTTTGACAGTTACATTATCAAAATCTTGAATCAATTGCACTGCTGCCATATAATAAGGAGCTAAGTCCTCACTATAGCATTTGAACGTTCCTGCCAAATGATTGATTACAAGGTTTGAATCCCCAATAACCTTCACTTCTTTGGCCTCTAGATCCCTGAGGATTTCAAGGCCTATGACAACTGCTTCATATTCAGCTTGGTTATTAGTACATGGGAAGTCAAATTGAAAAGACAATTCAATCCTCAGGCTCTAAGGAGAAATAATAATTATTCCGCAGCCTGAGACCTCCTAAGTCCTTGATCCGTCAAAGAGCAGTATCCAAGGAGTGAGTGAGATTTCAAGAGCGTTCAGTCCTATCTCAGACTCTTCGCCGATATCCACTCATGGATGATCAGCAAGGAAGTCTGCTAAGGCTTGGCCCTTCACAGCTTTTTGAGGAACGTATTGAAAACTGAATTTCATTAGAGCTAAAGACCATTTGCCAATTCGGCCTCTCATGATTGGTCGAGAAAGCAGGTATTTAACTAGGTCTGTTTTACTCATAATATAAACCAAAACAGGAAGCATGTAGTGCCTCAATTTTATTACTGAAAAGTACAAGGCAAGACAGATCTTTTCAATAGGAGTGTATCTCCTTTCACAAGGGGTCAACAACCTACTTAAATAATAAACTGCCTGCTCCTTTCCTTGAGCGTTGTCTTGAGCTAGAAGGCCTCCAACAGAGTCTTCAGCTGCTGAGATGTAAAGCTTCAACGGCTTGTTCTTGATAGGAGGCACAAGGACTGGAGCCGTTGCGAAATGGCCTTTGATCTCATCAAAGGCCTTCTGATGGCTTGCCTCCCAAATAAAAGTGTCATGATCCTTCAACTTCAAAAGCGGAGAAAAGACCTAAACCTTCCCAGCTAGGTATGAGATGAACCTTCTCAAGAAGTTGAATGAAGCCAACAGCTTCTGTAATTCCTTCTTGGTGGTAGGAGGCTTCGCTTCCATGATTGCTTTGGCTTTATTCTTGTCAACCTCGATCCCTCTATTGTGGACCAGCAATCCAAGGAATTTGCCTGCGGAGACTCCGAAGGCACACTTCAAGGGGTTTACTTTTAAATCAAACTGTTACATTCTCAAGAATGACCTCCTAAAGTGTTCCAAATGTTCATCATAGGACTGAGACTTGACCATGATGTCGTCAATGTTGATCTCCATGAAACGGCCAATGAAATCATGAAATATGGCATTCATTGCTCGTTGGAATGAAGCACCTGCATTCTTCAGGCCGAAGGGCATTACGACCCACTCAAAGGTTCCTAGGGCTCCAGGACACCTAAAAGCAGTCTTAGCCGTATCGGCCTCGTCAATGAAGATCTGATTGTAGCTAGAATGTCCATCCATGAAGGACAGAACCTTGTGACCCGAAGCTCCGTCCCCCAACTGATCTACAACTGGCATTGGATATTCGTCCTTTGGTGATGCCAAATTCAAGTTTCTGAAGTCTACACATACTCTAACCTTGCCATTCTTCTTAAGGACTGGCACAATATTAGAGAGCCAAGTTACATACCTGGCTGTACGTATGAATCCAGCGTTGAAGAGGCAGTCAATCTCATCCTTGACTTGTAAATAGACCTCATTGGACATCCTTCTTGGCGGTTGTTTGAAAGGTCTGAACCTTGGTTGAATAGGCAGCTTGTGCTCCACTAGGTCTCTGGATAGACCTGGAAGCTCTTCGTAGGTCCAGGCAAAACAGGACTTGAACTCCCTTAAGAGCTGGATGAACTTCGTTTTCACGTCCTCTGGCAGAAGTTGGCTAATATACACAAGTTTAGGATTCTCTGCGTCTCCCAAATTAACTTCTTCCAAGGGATCTTGCACATCAGCCTTTAGATCATCCAACTAGGCTGGGGCTACTTCGAGGTCTTCCAAATGGATCTCGTCAAGATCTTCAACCAGGTTTTTGTCCTCGTTGATTACTTCGGCCGCACAAGCCGAATGATCTTCTTCTGACTCTTGACTTCCCATCAACCTCCTTTCAAGTAAATAAGCTTCGGATTTTGACAATGTGGTTCGAAGTGCCACATGTTTCTCTATTTCAGAAGGGCTTACTGACATTGAGAAGGGTGTTTGAAGGAAGTTGTAATCGGTCTACTCGACTCCTTGATCATTGGACCGATTAATTCTTGAAAAAGTGCTTTCACTTCTTCCGCTGATTTGTTATTATGAATAGGGGCTATTTTGTGGCGGCCGTTCTTGTCAAGGCCTGCCACCTTCATTGGACCAACTCCTTCATCATATAAATGGGCCTCAGCATGGTTGGTAGAGTCCTGGAAAGGTCTACAGTCAGCCCATATCACCTCCACATTATCTTGATTCCAGAAGATAATACATTGGTGAAGGGTTGAGGGGACCGCTAAACATGAATGAATCCAATCTCTCCCCAGTAGAACGTTAAAGGAAGAGTGCGGATTAACAACAAAGAAAGGTGTTGTTAAGGTCTTGGATCCTATCGTTAAGTTCATGATCAAAATACCTTGGCATGCCGTTTCCTTCCCAGTGAAGTCAGTCAAGGCGGCATTGCATGAGACCAGGTCTTGATCTGTCTTCCCAAGTTTCTGCATCATGAACTTGGGCATGAGATTGGCTGCTGACCCGTTATCTACCAAGATACGGTTAACTGGCATCCCATCGAGACAGCCAGCAATATACAAGGGATTGATGTGCTTGTTCATCGTAGGACTTGGCCTCTCAAAGATCACGCTGGCTGCACGATCTTCATTCTTTTCTTCAGTCTCGTCCTTCAGCACAATCACCGAAGGCCCATTCAGTCCTACAGAGAAGGACTCGTTAAAAATTTGCGCTGTCTGCCCCATCTCTACAACGTCTCCCTCCATGGTTGTTGGAGTGTTGTCTTTGACCTCCAAATCTGCTGGTAAGAATACAACCATGTTGGATTGCATATTAGAGCCATGTCTAGGCACAAACACCTTAGCCTGTGGATTCAACTTTGACTTGCCCCCCGAGTTTGGCTCCTTTGGTTGAGGGACTGCCTTCTGGAGCAAAGTGACTTGCCTCAGTGAGGGTTGAATCCTTGCTTCCTCAAGAGTTCTTTCCAAGAGAAGTTGTTTCTTGGATAGAGCAACTTGCTTTGCAGGCGGTTGAGTAACTGCCACTTTGTATGTTTTCCCCGCAGGGGGCTGTTTCTTTGGTAAAGTCCAAGGAGGAGGCTTAATGATTGCCTCTTTCATAGTCCTTTCCAAGGGTTTGTAAACTCTTCTAACCTTAGGTTCTTCAACCATAGGCTCTTCTACTGGGACTTCCACTCTCGTTTTCCCCCCAGGATCATCTTCAATCATTGGATCATCCAATAGATCTTTTTCCTCTCCAGCCCTTCTAGTTGCCTGCCTAAAACGTTGGCGGCGCCTCTTCTGAGATCTGGACAATGGTGGAGGTTCTGAAGGAAACTTGGGATGTTCAACCCTATGCCACTCATTTGGAGAAGTGATAGGAGGTTTCACAGCCCTTGGTCTGTCCTTAGAAGGAGCAGATATCCGTAAGTTGACGAGCTCATCTTCAATGTCGACCAACCCTGGCTGAATTCGGTTGAACACAGATTCGCGTACAACCCTTCTTCCTTTAGTCCTGTGAGGCTCATTAGGACTTGACTCAGCCCTTCCCACGATAATGCTCTTCAAGACCGGCTTGCTAGGATTGGCATGATGTTCGCACTTTGAACACACCATGGAGCAAGTTGGTTTCTCCAGTTTCTTCACCCCTGAAGGTCTGGACCACCAAGAGTTCTGCTTTTCAAACTTCCTAACTCGCTCAGCCCTGACCTCCCTATCATCATAATAGGGATCCCAGAACCTGCCTGGGCTGGACTTGTAAACTGCCCTGGAAGGTGCTCTCAAACTTATCTTCTGCCTAGGCACAGTCCTAGGCATGTCTCTCATGTCGACAGAGACCACATTTGTACTCAGCCCTAAAGGAAAAGGATTGCCATCCACCCCCATGGGCTGCTTTTCTTTCTCGGGGAATTTGAACTCTCCCTGCTCAATTTTATCCTGGATATCATTTCTAAATACTATGCAGTTATTCGTAGTATGACTCCAAGAGTTATGATACTTACAATACTCTTTGCCCTTCAGTTCTTCCAGAGTTGGAATCTTGTGACCAAAGGGCAGTTTGAGCAATTTGTCAGCCAGGAGTTGATCAAAGATAGCTTCAGCCCTGCCAACATCAAAAGTACAGGCCCTGGTTGGCCTATTGAGTGCGTACTGAGCAGGTTGCTTCGTTGGCTCCATCTTGACAAAGGCCTTGCAGACGTATGGCTTCTTGTTGATGATCTCAGCCACTGCTATGTCTGGTTCTGCCTCTGTTTCGACCGCAGCCACCTCGTAGTTAGGGTCACGATAATACGTTCCCTTAGAAGCCGTCTTCTTATCTTGCTCTTCTGCCAAGAACTTCTCATAGTGAGAGGCCTTGGAGGATAATTCGAACAAGTCTCTAAACTTTGTTCTGTAAAACTTCTTCTTCATTTCAAAGCCCAAGCCGTGTAGTGCCATACGCACGTATTCGGCCTCTGGAAGAACTATCTTGCATTTGAATCGAGCAGTTTTGAAACGAAAGAGGTAGGACTCCACGGACTCTAGATAGGTTTGGCGATAGCACAACAGGTCTGCCAACGTCACCTTTGGTTCTACCAGATAGAACTGCTGATGGAACATCTCTTCCAATTGTGCCTAGGTCTACACCGAGTTGGGCGGCAAGTTGATGTACCATGTAAAGGCTATCGCAGTAAGAGAGTTGGGAAAAAGCCTCAACTTCAGAGTATCGATGGTCCCCGCCTCGCCACATTGAACTTGAAACCGGGCAATGTGCTCGACTGTTGACTGCATGCTCTCCCCATTGAAGGTCTGGAACTCCGGGACTCTATAGCCCTTCGGGAAAGGTGTACTGTCCACCTCTTCGGTATGAGGCTTCCTGTACATAGGCCTTCCCAAAGGTCTGAAACCAGGCCCTAACTGCTCCTGGAGCAAGTTTAGGACTTGATCCCTTCCCATAGTCATGTTTGGCACAGGAGGCAACTGTTGTTGTACCTCTTATGCATGCTGGTTCTGGACTGGACTTGCCTCCTTAGCATCAGAGTCGTGAGGAGTGTGAGCCACTCCTTTGTCCTTTCCAGAGCCCTGGCCTCTTTCTGAAGGCCTTTTGTCTGTCTTATCAACCTTGTCAGGCTTGCTCTGGTCCTCGACCAAAACAAACCTTTGATCATTATTTGCTGAAGGCGTTAGAGATCCTCCTATCACAACCTCCTTCTCTTTTTGC
>BPLS01000511.1:97667-110746 GCA_019656275.1 Rhododendron kiyosumense | reverse complement strand
CTTGGAGAAGTAATTGAGTAAAGGTGAGAAATGAGATAATTGCTTCGTTGGGAAGACTTTGGTTGCTTCGCTGGGAAAGCTTTGATTTTAAGCGTTGGCTTGATTGGTGTGGGGACTCTTTTTCCTTCTTGTCTTCTAGTATTTATAGGCCAAGGGTCTTCGATTTTCTGCATGTAAAGGGCTTGCTGTCATCTTCTCGTGGCGCCATGTGTCCCTTATAACTTCCAATTCATTAGATCATGGGGTAATGGGTAGTTAATGGAAGTTACAAGAGATCATGAGTAAATAGTGCACTGGTCCAGATCTAGGCCAAGCTTTCTGCCTTCACCATGAGCTGACATGTGTCTCGAGTAAACCTCAGATGTTGCCACGTGTCCCAAGTAACTACTCACTAACACGTTTTAGTGAGATCATGGGTGGTTATTGGAAGTTAATAACAATTACCCATGTGTTTACTTTTATCATGAACCGTTAAAAAGTTGAAAAAGGCCAATTAAGATAATGGGCCTATTTTCTCTCCTTCTTTTGTGGGTGACAAAGACTTCCAGCCATTTGACTCGGTCAAATGGCTTTTCAACAGGCAACAATACCCTTCTTCCTCTCCACTTTTCATGGGCCACTTGGGTAATGGGCCATCTAATTAAATTAAATGGCCCTTTAACATTTTTAACCCATAAAAATACTTCTCGAATTTAAATAAGTCATGGGCCGACTAAATTTTTATGTAAATAGGCCCACGGCGTTTTAAACTTGGGTCTGAATTCGACTAAAATTAATTGGGCCCAAGTAACATAGGTTTGCCCCACTAATTTAAACCCAATACTTTTCTATTTTTTTGGCCCAATTCAATTAATAGATAATCAAATGGCCTCACAATGCTTGCCTAGGACTGGGTGCCAAAAACGGGTGTAAACAGAGGTATTTTCCATTTGTCAAATGCTAATGTAAACCACCATCCAAGTCCATTAGAAGATACACGTTACCTCTAAGGACTCGGGAAATCCGGTACGGTCCTTCCCATGTTGGAGACCACTTGCCATACCTTGAATTCTTTTCCCCAAAAGGAAAGACTATCCTCCAAATCAAGTCTCCTTCAGAAAAGCTCTTCTTTCTTACACGTTTATCATAAGCTCTAGCGACCCTTCTCTTCTGGACCAACATGTGGTCAAGAGCTGTAAGCCTGATTTCGTCCAAGTCCTCAAGTTCCATCAGCATGGCCTGAGTGTAATCTGTGGGAGTGAAGCCATTTTGATATGCTATCCTTGCTGACTTTACTGCTACCTCCATTGGTAGGACTGGATCATGTCCATACACCAATATATAAGGACTTATGTTGGTGGCTTCCTTTTTTGAAGTCTGTAGGCCCACAAGGCCTCAAAAAGTAACTCATGACAAGCCCTTGGGTTATCCTCCACCATTTTTTCTATAATGTTGACCAGAGTCCTATTGGTGGACTCGGTCTGGCCATTACCTTGTGCATAATAAGGAGTAGAATTAGAGACAATGATATTTTGCTGTGCAACAAAATTAATCACTTGCTCTCCCATGAATATTGTACCCCTATCCGCAACCAAGTGTTCAGGCAGTCCAAACCTATGGATGATTCGCTCCTTAATCACTTTGATCACCTCTTATTGATCCACAGATTTTAATGGGATTGCCTTTGCCCATTTAGTGAAATAATCCGTGGCTACCAAGATGTAAGTAAGATTTCCAAACGAAGGAGGGTAAATTTTCCCGATTACGTTAAGGGCCCAACCTCTAAATGGCCAAGGTTTGATCACAGCATGATAATCAACTGCAGGGACACGCTGAATTGGGCCGTGGGCTTGACAAGGCTAACATCCTTTGGAAAAACGAATACAATCCTCTAAAATGGTTGGCCAATAGTATCCATACCTTCTGATTAGCCATCTCATCTTTATCCCTGATTGATGGGCTCCACAGATTCCTTCATGGACTTCGCTCATGACCCTCATGGCCTCGGGATGTCCTAACCACCTCAAGAGTAAGTCATCTTCAGAGCTTTTCTTGTACAATTCATCTCCCACAAGGATATAACTCATAGCTCTCCTTCTCACCTTCCTAGAGGCCCTATGATAAGGCCTCCTGAGGAAAGAGATAATAGGTGTACGCCAATCGTTCTCAGGCTCGTTATCTGATTCTTCACCGGTGAAATCAGAAGTAAATACCTTCAATCCTAGACCTCTCCTTCTAACAGAAGGTAGTAATCTCTTTTGGACTGTAATAATCGTGTGGATTGTTTCTGGAGCTAGCTTCAGACCTGTTGAGGCTTGAGCCAAGCTATTGGCCTCAGTGTTCATACTCCTTGAAATGTACTTGACAGTCACATTATCAAAATCTTGAATCAATTGTACTGCTGCCATATAATAAAGAGCTAAGTCCTCACTATAGCATTTGAACGTTCCTGCCAAGTGATTGATTACAAGGTTTGAATCCCCAATAACCTTCACTTTTCTGGCCTCTAGATCCCTAAGGATTTCAAGGCCTATAATGACTGCTTCAAATTCAGCTTGGTTATTAGTACATGGGAATCAAACTAAAAAGACAATTCAGTCCTCAGGCCTTGGGGAGAGATAATGATTACTCCGCAGCCTGAGACCTTCTGAGTCCTTGATCCATCAAAGAGCAGTATCCAAGGAGTGAGTGAGATTTCAAGAGCGTTCAGTCCTATCTCAGACTCTTCGCCGATATCCACGCATGGATGATCAGCAAGGAAGTCTGCTAAGGCCTGGCCCTTCATAGCTTTTTGAGGAATGTATTGAAAACTGAATTCCATTAGAGCTAAAGATCATTTGCCAATTCGGCCTCTCATGATTGGCCGAGAAACCAGGTATTTAACTAGGTCTGTTTTACTCATAATGTAAACCAAAACAGGAAGCATGTAGTGCCTCAATTTTATTGCTGAAAAGTACAAGGCAAGACAGATCTTTTCAAAAGGAGTGTATCTCCTTTCACAAGGGGTCAACAACCTACTTAAATAATAAACTGCCTGTTCCTTTCCTTGAGCGTTGTCTTGAGCTAAAAGGCCTCCAACAGAGCCTTCAGCTGCTGAGATGTAGAGCTTCAACGGCTTGTTCTTGATATGAGGCATAAAGACTGGAGCCGTTGCTAAATAGCCTTTGATCTCATCAAAGGCCTTCTGATGGCTTGCCTCCCAAATAAAAGTGTCATGATCCTTCAACTTCAAAAACGGAGAGAAGACCTGAACTTTCCCAACTAGGTTTGAGATGAACCTTCTCAAGAAGTTGAATGAACCCAAGAGCTTCTGTAACTCCTTCTTGGCTCAGCTTCCATGATTGCCTTGGCTTTGTTCTTGTCGACCTCAATCCCTCTGTTGTGGACCAAGAATCCCAGGAACTTGCCTGCAGAGACTCCAAAGGCACACTTCAAGGGGTTAACTTTTAAATCAAACTGTTGCATTCTCAAAAATGACCTCCTTAAGTGTTCCAAATGTTTATCATAGGACTGAGACTTTACAACGATGTCGTCAATGTAGATCTCCATAAAACGGCCAATGAAATCATGAAATATGGCGTTCATTGCTCGCTTGAACGAAGCACATGCATTTTTCAAGCCGAAGGGCATTACGACCCACTCAAAGGTTCCTGGGGCTCCAGGACACCTAAAAGCAGTCTTAGCCGTATCGGCGTTCTCAATGAAGATCTGATTGTAGCCAGAATGTCCATCCATGAAGGACAAAATCTTGTGACCCGAAGCTCCATCCACCAACTGATCTACAACTGGCATTGGATATTCGTCCTCTGGTGATGCCAAATTCAAGTTTCTGAAGTCTACACATACTCTAACCTTGCCATTCTTCTTAAGGACTGGCACAATATTAGAGAGCCAAGTTACATACCTGGCTGTGCGTATGAATCCAGCATTGAAGAGGCGTTCAATTTCATCCTTGACTTGTAGATAGACCTCATTGGACATCCTTCTTGGCGGTTGTTTGAAAGGTCTGAACCCTGGTTGAATAGGCAGCTTGTGCTCCACTAGGTCTCTGGATAGACCTGGAAGCTCTTCGTAGGTCCAGGCAAAACAAGACTTGAACTCCTTTAAGAGCTGGATGAACTTCCTTTTCACGTCCTTTGGCAGAAGTTGGCTAATATACACAAGTTTGGGATTCTCTGCGTCTCCCAAATTAACTTCTTCCAAGGGATCTTCCACATCAGCCTTTAAATCATCCAACTTGGCTGGGGCTGCTTCAAGGTCTTCCAAACGAATCTTGTCAAGATCTTCAACTAGGTTTTCGTCCTCGTTGATTACTTCGGCCGCACAAGCTGAACGATCTTCTTCTGACTCTTGACTTCCCATCAACCGCCTTTCAAGTAAATAAGCTTCAAATTTTGACAATGTGGTTCGAAGGGCCACATATTTCTCTATTTCTGAAGGGCTTACTGACATTGAGAAGGGTGTTTGAAGGAAGTTGTAATCGGCCTACTCGATTCCGTGATCTTTGGACCGATTAATTCTTGAAAAAGTGCTTTCACTTCTTCCGCTAATTTGTTATTATGAATAGGGGCTATTTTGTGGCGGCCGTACTTGTCAAGGCCTGCCACCTTCATTGGACCAACCCCTTCATCATATAAATGGGCCTCGGCATGGTTGGTAGAGGCCTAAAAAGGTCTGCGATCAGCCCATACCACCTCCACATCATCTTAATTCCAGAAGATAATACATTGGTGAAGGGTTGAGGGGACCGCTAAACATGAATGAATCCAATCTCTCCCCAGTAGAACGTTAAAGGAAGAGTGCGAATTAACAACAAAGAAAGGTGTTGTTAAGGTCTTGGATCCTATCGTTAAGTTCACGATCAGAATACCTTGGCATGCCGTTTCCTTCCCAGTGAAGTCAGTTAAGGCGGCATTGCATGAGACCAGGTCTTGATTTGTCTTCCCAAGTTTCTGCATCATGAGCTTAGCCATGAGATTGGCTGCTGACCCGTTGTCTACCAAGATACGGTTAACTGGCATCCCATCAAGGCAACTAGCAATATACAAGGGCTTGATATGCTTGTTCATCATAGGGCTTGGCCTCTCAAAGATCACGCTGGTTGCACGACCTTCATTCTTCTCTTCGGTCTTGTCCTTCAGTACAATTACAGAAGGCCCATTTAGTCCTACCGACAAGGACTCATTGAGAATCTCCGCTGTCTGCCCCATCTCTACAACGTCTCCCTCCATGGCCGTTCGAGTGTTGTCTTTGGCTTCTAGATCTGCAGGTAAGAATACAACCATGTTGCATTGCATGTTAGAGCCCTGCCTAGGCACAAACACCTTAGCCTGTGGATTTAGTCTAGCTTCCTTGGTGCAAGGGCTGTCTTCTGGAGTAAATGTTGGGGATGCAGACAACTTTCAGCAATAGAGTTCAGTAACAAAGGTCCGTGACCAACGCAGAGAGTTCCGCGATAGGCAAGCACGCGGTCAGGCTCGCGGCAGGTAGCGCGCGACAGACAGGCTCGCGGCCGAGATGGGTCGTGGGCTGCTGCCCAAGTTGGTTGGGTGGGTCCAGCTATCACTTAGGGTTTGCCTATAAATATTAGTTGCTGTATTCATTATTTTTTGAGCGAGGTTGCACATAGAGAGAGAAAATTTCTAGAGAGGGTTTCTAGTGAGAGAGAGAGAGTGCAAGAGAAAACTTTTCTCAGAGAGGAAGGAGAAGACTTGTAATCTTTCGTTTTCTTTCGTTCATAGTGGACTGGTGTGGCTCTCGGGGACGTAGGCAAGTTGCCAAGCCTCGTATATCTGTGTGTTCTATTTTTTTGTTCCTCTTTCTCTTCCTTTTCTCTGGTTTATTTTCTGTGACAATAGTATCCCAAGATCCTGTGTGTGTTTTGTTCATTGTGAATCTGTGCGCGAGGCTCCGATTTTCCCAACAACTAGTATCAGAGCCGCGGTTGCGGTAAGGGTGTTCAACAGTTTTGCGATTGAAGCTTGTGGGCAGTCTGGATTTCCGAGGGAGCTATGGGTTCAGAAGAAGGGAAATCGAAGATCGAGAAGTTCGATGGATCAGACTTTGCTTTCTGGAAGATGCAGATGGAGGACTATCTGTATCAGAAGGATCTTTACCGACCGTTGTTGGGTAAAGAAAAAGGAAAGAAAGAAGAAGGGAAGACTGACGCAGAATGGGATGTTCTTGACCGGAAGGCGATGGGTCTGATCCAGTTATCACTCTCGAAGTTAGTCACGCACAATATATTGAAAGAAAAAACCATGTCCGATCTGATGGATGCGCTCGCGGAGATGTATGAACAGCCGTCCGCGGCAAACAAGGTGCACTTGATGAAGAAGTTGTTCAACTTCGAGATGCTTGAAGGAGGTTCGTTTATGAAGCATCTTAGCGAGTTCAATACAATAGTGGATCAGTTGATCTCTGTTGGTATTGAGTTCGACAATGAGGTTGAAGCCTTGTTGATTCTCTCTCAGTTGCCAGAAAGCTGGCAGGGTACGGTTACTGCGATTAGTAATTCGGCTGGGAAGGAGAAACTCAAATTGAATGATATAGTCAGTTTGATTCTAACTGAGAAAGTTAGAAGGAAATCGCTCGAGGGAGCGTCAGGCTCCAGCGGTTCAGGTTCGGCTCTAAGTTTTGAGCAGAGAGGCAGAGGCCAGGCCAGGGGTGGTCAGAACCAGAATAAGAGTCGGTCAAAGTCGCGCGGCAAGAAGTCTCGCGGCAAAACACAAGTACGCGGCATTAAAGGTGAATGTTGGAACTGTGGCCAGGCGGGTCACATGTCTTCAGTCTGCAAGGCTCCAAAGAAGAATAATGGTGAGCAGGAGGCCCACATCGTGCAGGATGCACTTATTCTTTCGATGGACAGTATCGCGGAGTCATGGGTGGTTGACTCCGGCGCCTCATTCCACGCGACTGCTAGCAAGGGTGTTCTGAAGAACTATGTAGCAGGCGACTTTGGGCAAGTATACTTGGGCGACGATGAGCCATGTAGTATAGTGGGAATGGGTGATGTGCAAATTGAAACGCAGGGGTTTAAATGGTGTTTGAAGGATGTCAGACACGTCCCGCAACTAAAGAGGAATCTTGTTTCAGTTGGGCAACTGGGAGCAGCGGGATATACCTCAACATTCACAGGAGATGCATGGAAGGTCTCCAACGGTACCATGGTGGTAGCGTGCGGAAAGAAAGTAGGTACTCTCTATTTAACTTCACATGGGAGTCATTCACTTGCCATCGCGGAGGGACTCGTGGGGGTGGTCCCATGCGAGGATAGCGAGGGTCTCGCAGAGGTGGTACCGTGCGAGGGTAGGCTCACGGAAGGTCCGCGGCCAGAGAGCCAAGTGAGTTCAAGTTTGTGGCACGACAGGTTGGGACATATGAGTGGGAAGGGGATGAAGATTCTGTAGACACAGGGGAAGCTGCCAGTTGAGTCAGTAGATTTCGACATGTGCGAAGACTGTATCTTCGGCAAGCAGAGGCGGGTTAGTTTCCAGAAAAGTGGCAGACCTCCCAAGCCAAACAAGCTGGAGCTTGTTCATACAGATGTATGGGGTCCCGCGCCAGTGCATTCTCTCGGCGGGTCGAGGTACTTTGTTACTTTCATCGATGATCACTCGAAGAAAGTATGGGTCTATTTCATGAAACACAAGTCAGAGGTATCCGAAATTTTCATGAAGTGGAAAGCCAGAGTAGAGAACGAGACAAACTTGAAGGTGAAGTGTCTGAGGTCAGACAACGGGGGAGAGTATGAACTGGGAGAGTACAAGAGAGCCTGTGCTCTATTCAGGATCCGTTTAGAGAAGACTCTTCTAGGAACTCTGCAGCAGAATGGCATCGCGGAGCGGATGAACAGGACTCTGACAGAGCGTGCGCGGAGCATGCGGATACACGGAGGGTTGCCCAAGCTGTTTAGGGCAGACGCGATCAGTACAGCAGCATACTTAATCAACCATGGGCCATCAGTTCCGTTGAACTTTGGGATACCGGAAGAGGTTTGGAGCAGTAAAGAGGTAAATCTCTCACACTTGAAAGTTTTCGGTTGTGTTGCTTATGTCCACCTCAGTGACAACGTCAGAGACAAGCTAGATGCTAAGTCATTAAAGTGCATGTTCATTGGGTACGGCGGTGATGAGTTTGGCTATCGTTTCTTGGATGAGAAAAACAGGAAGATAATCAGAAGCCGGGATGTCATATTCAATGAGTCGGTGTTGTACAAGGACATGGATAGCAAACAATGCAGTGGATGTTCTACTGAGGATTGCGAGGGTCCCGCAGGGGTGGTCGCGCAAGAGGATCGCGAGACACCCAAGTACTTTAGTTTGGAGGATCTTCCAGAAAGCAGTGGGGATGAGTTAGGATTTGACCAGACGACAAAGGCAGTCTCGCAGACAGAGGCAGTCTCGCGAACAGAGTATGGGGCAGTTCCAGAGACAGGGTCTAGCTCACCGACTGCCGCAGTAAGGAGATCAACTAGGGTACCTAAACCTAATCCAAAATACCTTTCGTCGCTGTATTATTTGCTTTTGACAGATAGCGGGGAACCGTCTTGCTATGACGAGGCTTTACAGGTCAGTGACGCTGTGAAGTGGGAACGTGCTATGCAAGAGGAGATGGATGCTCTTCACTCGAATGTGACTTGGAAGTTGGCGAAGCTTCCCGCGGGGAAGAAGGCGCTACAAAACAAGTGGGTATACCGCGTCAAGCAGGAAAGCGACAGTAGTAAGAGATTTAAGGCCAGATTGGCTGTGAAGGGCTTTCAACAGAAAGAAGGGGTTGATTTCATGGAATTTTTTCCCCAGTTGTGAAACTGACCACTATCAGAGTGGTATTGAGTTTGGTGGCTGCTGAAAATCTCTACCTTGAGCAGTTGGATGTTAAAACTGCATTTTTTCATGGTGACTTGGATGAAGAAATCTACATGAAGCAACTTGTTGGCTTCATTGAGAAAGGCAAGGAAAAGATGGTGTGTAGACTCAAGAAGAGTCTATATGGGTTGAAACAGGCTCCTAGACAGTGGTACAAGAAATTTGACAATTTCATGCAGCGCAGCGGCTACACAAGGTGTCACGCGGATCACTGTTGCTACCTTAAACGATGTAAGGCGAGCTACATAATTTTACTGCTTCACGTAGATGATATGCTTGTGGCTAGGTCCTGTTTACAGGAAATAAACAAGTTGAAGCAACAGTTGGCAACAGAGTTTGCTATGAAAGATCTGGGTGCAGCGAAGCAGATACTTGGGATGAGGATCAGCAGGGACAGAACTCAAGGGATCTTGAAGTTGAGTCAAGCTGAGTATATTGAACGGGTTCTTGAAAGGTTCAATATGAAGAACGCCAAGGCAGTTGGCGCGCCTCTGGGAAGCCAGTTTAGACTTTCTAACATGCAGTCTCCGAAGACAGATGCTGAGAAGGAGCACATGGCCAAGGTACCGTATGCCTCGGCCATCGGTAGTCTGATGTACGCGATGGTCTGCACGTGGCCGAACATCGCGCATGCAGTGGGAGTTGTAAGCAGGTTTGCGAGCAATCCAGGGAAGCAGCATTGGGAAGCTGTCAAGTGGATACTGAGGTATCTCCGCGGGACCGCGGATGTGCCATTGTGTTTTGGGAGAGCAAATTTGGTAGTGAGAGGATATGTGGATGCAGATTTCACGGGTGATCACGATACAAGGCGAAGCACCACAGGATATGTCTACACTTTGGGATCAACAGCGGTGAGTTGGATCTCGCGTCTGCAGAAGTTGGTAACTTTGTCCACGACAGAAGCTGAGTATGTAGCAGTCACGGAGGCCGCTAAGAAGGTGATTTGGTTGAAGGCTTTTCTGGGTGAGTTGGGTATGTAGCAGGAGAACAGTGTTCTTTTCAGTGATAGCCAGAGTGCTATACACCTTGCGAAAAATCCAGTGTTTCATGCTAGAACGAAGCACATCGATTTGAGGTACCATTTCATTCGCTCTCTTTTGGAAGAAGGGGAACTGTTATTGGAGAAGATTTTGGGGAGCCAAAATCCGGCAGATATGTCGACAAAGTCGGTCACCATTGAGAAACTGAAGTTGTGCTCAACTTCAGTTGGCCTTCGCGCATGAGGAGTTGGAGGGCCGGAGTCGCACCTGGAGGGGTGAAGTTCACTACGTCCGCTATTGATTGAGGTTGTTGATATTGGTTTGCTTCAGTTATCTTCAAGTGGGAGATTGTTGGGGATGCAGACAACTTTCAGCAACAGAGTTCAGTAACAAAGGTCCGTGACCAGCGCGGAGAGTTCCGCGATAGGCAGGCACGCGGTCAGGCTCACGGCAGGTAGCGCGCGACAGACAGGCTCGCGGCCGAGTTGGGTCATGGGCCCCGGCCCAAGTTGGTTGGGCGGGTCTAGCTATCACTTAGGATTTACATGCCTATAAATATTAGTTACTGTATTCATTATTTTTTGAGCGAGGTTGCACATAGAGAGAGAGAATTTCTAGAGAGGGTTTCTAGTGAGAGAGAGAGAGTGCAAGAGAAAACTTTTCTCAGAGAGGAAGGAGAAGACTTATAATCTTTCATTTTCTTTCGTTCATAATGGACTAGTGTGACTCCCGGGGATGTAGGCAAGTTGCCGAACCTTGTATATCTGTGTGTTCTATTTTTCTGTTCCTCTTTCTCTTCCTTTTCTCTGGTTTGTTTTCTGTGACAATAATATCCCAAGATCCTGTGTGTGTTTTGTTCATTGTGAGTCTAAGAGCGAGGTCCGATTTTCCCAACAGTAAAGTGACTTGTCTTGGGGAAGGCAATATTCTTGCCTCCTCAAGAGTTCTTTCTAAGAGAGGTTGCTTCTTGGGTGCAGCAGCTTGCTTTGCAGGCGGTTGAGTAACTGCCTCTTTGTATGTTTTCCCCGTAGGGGGCTGCTTCTTCGGTAAAGTCCTTGGACGAGGCTTGATGATAACCTCTTCCACAGTCCTTTCCAATGGCTTGTACACTCTTCTAGCCTTAGGTTCTTCAACCATAGGCTCGTCTACTGGGACTTCCACTCTCGTTTTCCCTCCAGGATCATCTTCTATCTTTGGGTCGTCCAATAGATCTATCTCCTCTCCAGCCCTTCTAGTTGCCTGCCTAAAACGTTGGCGGTGCCTCTTCTGAGATCTGGACAATGGTGGAAGTTCAGAAGGAAACTTGGGATGTTCAACCCTATGCCACTCATTTGGAGGAGTAGCTGGAGGTTTCACAGCCCTTGGTCTGTCCTTAGAAGGAGCAAATATCCGTAAGTTGATGAGCTCATCTTCAATTTCGACCAACCCTGGCTGAATTCGGTTGAACACAAATTCGCATACAACCCTTCTTCCTTTAGTCCTATGAGGCTCATTAGGACTTGACTCAGCCCTTCCCACGATAATGTTGTCACGACCCTGACCCGTCCCTTGAGGTCTTAATCATGACAAATGCCAGTGATTTCTCACTAAGGCCAAAATCACAAATCAAATATCACCTAAACGAGTGATAATCAAAAGGGACTAAAACATAACAGCGGAAGCAAAAGTCAACTTTTATTGACAACGAACCAAAGTCTTACATAGATTTTACAAACCAAAAGGTAAACCTCTCAGAGCTGTGCTTACTTACAAACTCAAAAGCTAATCAAACCATATACAAAGCTAAGTGTTTAGAAAGCACAACTTTCTTTCTACAAGCTTCCAAAATACTACACATCCCAAAAATAAACACCATGCCACCCTACGCGCCACTTCCTGAAAGGTGGAAAAGAAAATCCATAAGCCAAAGCTCGTGTGAATGTTTAATACTTAAATCACATGCTTTCCATGGACAATGCAAAATAATTTGATAATATTTCAAAACAAAGTACTCAAAACCATAAGCCAAATATAATGCACATTCCGCTATTCAAAATTCAAAAGCTACCGGGCGTCCCCAGTAGTGGATAAGCCAAACGTCTATGCATTATCCCAAAACACACACCAACCTCAAACACCCTTGCTAGCCATTAAGCCGTCCCCTAGCAAGACCGGACGTTGGGAATGCCATTAAATAGATTCACAAACATTTCACAAATAAGTCCACCTTCCATTGGTATCCATGGAGTACATAATTTGTAAAACATGTTCAAATAAGCTCGTTAAGCAAAACAAGTTCAAAAACCATGTGTTTAGGTATTAAAGCACTCACCTCGGCTCTACGAACCACCCGAGCTTCCTAAAACAATTAGGCAATAAAAACATAATTAGATGATGCTAAACAAGCCTATTTTTAAGGTCCTAAGGTAGACATGTGAAGTTAGATAGCTAGCCTCAAGAAAATAGTCACAGAATCTGAAATTTCACCCACTTTAACACAAAAACTGAATTTTCTCAAGAGTAACTAAGACACAATCTTCATGCATTTTTTTAGGTCTACGAGTCTAGGTTCAAAATCAGAAATCGGATCGCAATTTCATCGCCCGAGCTCAAAATTATGGCCGATTCCCTAACATGTGTCTGCACAGTCAGCAAAATCCGAAAACAGCGCGCCACATGGTCACGAATTTTTACAGAATTCAATACTTCAAATCTGATCCCGAAATTTTTACCATAGATAAAGAACTTATAGAGGAACTCTCAATAAAAATCTCATAATTTTTGGAGCTTAGGAACTGCCTCAAAAAAATCCACAAAATCAGGACAGATACGAAATTTCTGCTCTGCAGATTTCCAGAAAAATACCCCCCTGTTCTTCCTGCGATTTTTAGCTCTTAACCCATCCAAACTACTTCTAACTCACATCAAAACCTCATTAATCATGCTCAACCTCATAGATATAGGAAAGCTACTCCAAGAACTTCAAATTCATGCATCAAAACTACTTTTAAGCATCCAATCCAAAGGATTTCAAGCTAGGTTCTTGAGTTCTTAAGATTTCAACCCTAAAACTCAAATTCAACTTCAATCAAACATCTAAAGCATATATTCAGACCCTAAGATATGAAATTTAGCATACAAATCATAGAATCAAGTAAAGAAATATGTATTACCAAGTTATATCTTCAATTCCAAGCCAAACAAGATTTTTCCCTAATTTTTTTCCTTCTTTTCCTCCTCCTTTTCTTCCAGCCGGTTCTTTTCTCTCTCTCTC
>BPLS01000511.1:80572-93669 GCA_019656275.1 Rhododendron kiyosumense | reverse complement strand
CAGGTAGGGCTGGCATGACACAATTCAAAAGTGTGGCACTTTGAATTGTGTCATGCCAGCCCTACTTCACTTTTGAATTGTGCCAGGTAGGGCTGGCATGACACAATTCAAAAGTGTGGCACTTTGAATTGTGTCATGCCAGCCCTACTTCACTTTTGAATTGTGCCAACCCTACTTCACTTTTGAATTGTGAATTGTGATTGTGTGCATTGAGTTCACTTTCCAACATCTCTAGTGGGGCCGTTTAATGCCGGAAATGAGCCACATCAGCCGATTTGTGAGGGAAATGGATGGAGGCTAACGGCAGGTGCCTCAATTTGGGGATTTTGAAAGTCCAGGTGTTTAATTGAAATAAAGTGAAGTTCAGGTGTTTCGGTGATATTGGAGTGAAAGTTCAGGTGTCATTTTAAAATTTTTCCTTTTTTTGAATTACTTATTTGTCTTGATGAGGGGAATCAGAAAAGCATGAAAATGTTGAGCTTTTGATATGTGAGTTGTGGTTTTTTTTTAGTCATTCGTTAAATCTAATCTACTCTATCTTAGGGGACTTTGGATGGGAGATAGGTGCTTACGGGAATCAAACCCTGCCAGGAGTATAAGAGAGGCACCAACTGCACTCCACTCCACTCCACTTGCGATATGTGAGTTGTTGAAAATAGATTTTAAATCATTCCATTAATATAAAATGAATTTTTCTATTATATATTATTGTTAACTTAAGTTTATGTTTCTATTATATATTATCGTTAACTTAAGTTTATGAATGACCCCATGTTCATATATTCCTGGAGTCGCCACTGTATGTATGTGACTGTGTAAATAGGATGTTCATGTCAACTTCTGTATGGTAAATTTAGATATTTAGAGCTTGTTCTTTGGAGACTTTAAAACACACGGTTCTCACTACATTTTTCCTATCCCTCTCTCCACTCAAATCTCTTTCAAAACCCAAAACGAACAAGCTCTTAATAGACATTACCCTTGACAGAGCAGAATGACAAAAATTGACGAGGACACAATACTAGTTTAATTTGATTTAGTTATCTTGAAAGCTCAAGATATGCTCAATCAGCTAACTTTTAATTAAGTTGTTTTTTAAACCTCTCCTCTTTTTCTAAAGAAAAAAAAGAGGTCAAATTTTTTATTTTAAGTGGAAATTAACAGGATTTTTCCTCTTTATAGATCTTCTTATGCATGCATAACTTTGGAGAGACCTTCGCCAAGAAAATGAAAATTTGTCTATGCCAAGAAAAAATCTCACGTGTACTACTACTGAGCCACTGACTACAGAGTCTACTGACATTCTTCTTTTTAACAGAAAAATGTCAGGAGTTGCATTCAGGCAAGAGACATATTCCACTTTCTTTTACAGGAGATGCAACTTGGAAGAATATATGATCGAGAAAGGGAGTCATCTCTAAATTGCAAAATAACTTCCAGAGCAAAAGATATACTAGACTAATCAAATATTGCTAATACGGTCCATTGCACATAAAATATCTTTGAAAGCATACAAAAGTATAATTGTCAAACAAAGTTAAAAGAGAGTTACCGGGAACCGTTTATTACCTGATCTGGACTTATATAAAGCTTGGGACCCATCAAACTGAACTGAAGAGATGGGCAAACAGGCTCCTTTCTTTGGATGTTACTCTGTTCTGGAGCCCAAGCTTGAGCAATTTGAAAATCCAAGAAATACTGTAAATCTTCAATTGGAGGCTTGTCTGCACAAGACAAATTGATAATCCACTACACGTTATTACAACAGAAGAAAGCACGTACAATGCATGTATTTGTCGGAAACAACAGATGTGACATGAACAACCCTAGAACTCGTTTACTGCTTAGGATACCTGCACATTCAAACTTAAATCCGACTGACCTTTCCAGTAACAAGCTATGATCCAGAGAAATAACAAAAATCAATGACAGTATTCAGATTTTACCATAAGAAACTTAATCTCGCCCATAATAGTATGAGTTCCGAGTCCATAAACAGCCAGGACACCAAGAAAGCATGAGTTAATAAACTCTCTTCAGAAAAAAAGAAGCCCATAATAAACTAAATCAAATATATCCATGAGAAAAGAACATGCCCAATTTTTACCAAGCTTATTTGCAGCTATAGCGGAGACTCAGAAAGTTCTACAATATGAACTTGTATTTGACTGTTGCATTCCAAGTCATAACAAAAAAAAAAGTATTTGTTCAAAAAAAAAAAAAAAAGCTTCATAGAAATGTCTATATTAGCACTCATAAGTCATAGCATACAAATACAGGTTCAAGTTTTCTAGGATAGTAAAGCAAAAGGATTTTCCAGTATAACCCTATTAGGGGGTGAACACCCCCGGGAACCTACTCTACTTAATATTTTTTGATGGTAAAGCTTTGTATTTATTTTTAACTGACGAGAAGAGTAGAGGCTCAGAATTACATCAGAAAGAAACAATCTCTTCCTTGTTTTGGTGCTTTAGTGCTTTTGTAGAGGTTTTGGTTTCCTTTTTAGTTGGGGTTGAATATAGACCTTCAGTCCCATACTTCAGCTTCATGACAGTTCCAACTAAACTCCCTGGGGTTAAAATGACAAGGGATTACAATACCGTGTCTAGAAATGCTCAATTTGCAATCTAAACCAAACCGAGCCTTATGTCCCAATCAATTGGGTCAGCTACATGAATCATTTTTCTCCATTGAGCTCTGTCAATTGCAATCTACCAAATATAATTGATGAATGAGATGTACAACTCAAACTAGTAACACAAGTAAATATTAGTGAGATCTTACACTCCAAATACAACTCAATTGCACGGGCCAAGTTCTTTATTCCAGGCCCCCCTTCGAGAAGGGAAACGATAGGGGTAAATGTCATGTTAATTACATCTGGTGCTGTTCGCACGGTCTCCGCCCATTTGCCATGGCTTTGCTCAAGATCGTCACCTCCTCTTCTTCTAAAAATGACTGTAACATCCTGCATTCAAATAATCTGCTTTTCATACTTCTACACACTAGAATACGATTTACGCTACATATTGCAAGATTCGGTGGACCAAGAGGTCGATTTTATCTATACGGTGAATCATTGGAAGCATGAATCATATTAGAATCTCACGACTTTTTGTTTCAACCACACAATTCAGTTTAATACACAAAAAATTCACAATATTGCCATGTTTTCCTAGCAAAAGGACCATTCTGAAGTCATCAAGTGAGATTGAACGCAGGATGTGCGTTGGAAGTTCCACGCATCTTTCTCTGAGCAAGCAGATTTATTGGGAGTAAACAGGATGTGCTTCGGAGGAAAACATGTTTGCCCTAGGGATTTGTTTGAAAATTGGATCATGGAATTGTGGAGGTAAGTTGGTTTTTTCCAAAAATTAGGGAGGTGAAGTGTCAAAGGACCAAACGGCAAGGAGGTAATTTGCATTTTGCCCTTTCAGGAAATTGGAAAACTCTTGTTAGTATTATTATTCTTGAAATTAGGCTGGTTTTGAAAATTTCTGGAAAACAGCTATGAAACTCGGTTCGGCAAATAAGGTTTCTGCGTTTCCTGAAATCTGACAGCAGAGATTGAACACAAAAAGGACAAACTACACTTATAACTTCTGTACTTCAAACGATTTTCAATCACACCCTCAACCATAAAAGTAGACGCATGCACCCCATGAACTATGAAGTGAAGTGAAATTGTTAGTGTTTCTATCAATAATAAAGGAAAACCTACACCTGTAACTTCTATACTTCAAAATGATTGAATGATAAAGGTTTCTGTGTTTCCTGAAATCTAACAGCATAGATTGAATACAAAAAGGACAAACGCACTTATAACTTCTGTACTTCAAAACGATTTTCAATCACCCCACAACTATAAAAGTAGATGCATGCACCCCATGAACTATGAAGTGAAGTGAAACTGTTAGTGTTTCCGTCAATAACAAAGGAAGAGTGGTTTTTTTTTTTTTTTTTTTTTTTGCATTTTTATCTTTCTCACTAAAATATATTTTAAATGCCTAATGAGAAAATGAGTTTGCGTATACAGTATTTTATAGGCTCGAAGATATGTTAGCCAGTTAGGCATTTAGAATACCTTAATACATTGGGGAGATAATTTTTTATTGTAGCACATAAACTTATTAGTACTATTAAGTATCAACATTGTCTAAGGTTGATTGTTCTTTTTGAACACCTTCTTGTATGGTTGTTAAGGATATTTGGTAACTTAGGTTGCTCACAGGCTTGTAGCAGGTACTTAGGTAATAAAAGTTGCATTTTTTTGCTCATAATAACTAAAAATAAGTGTCAGGTCTTTAGTTTTTAAATTTAATAAGTCAGAAATACACCATTGGCATAGTTAAATTAGGCCTACATGATCTCAAGCATAAGTATTCAGCAACTATGAGTAGATTTTTTAATTTTGGTTTATAAGTAGGCCTGATGATAAGAGAAAAATATGGATGAACATTTTACGTGAGAAAAATATGGATGAACATTTTACGTGAGAAAAATAGATAGAAAGGCAAACAATCCCATTTGTTTTGTTTAAATACTAACAGAAATAGCAACAATAGTAATAGGAATACTAACAGCTTCACTTTAAATGATAGTTCAGGGGTCCATGTGTACACTTTTGTAGAAGATGTGTCATTGAAAATTACTCAAAAGTACAGGGGTGAAAGTTTAATCTTCCCAAGAAAAAAAGATAACAAACATTCCCTAAGCTTTTGACAAAAACAAAATTGAACAGTCGTTCCATACTGATACTGACCTTGTCCTTGTATTTTATTGGTGCAGCGGACTGGCTTTTTGAGTCTGAGAACCTCTGATCTCCAATGTCTTTCACATAATTCTGAATGTCTGCTGCTGATAAAGGAGAAGACTGATGTTGCCTGATATAAACTACATCTCTTCCGCCAATTGTTGCAGAAGTAACAACATGGGTGCCATAGGTTTCTATAAAACTGAAAACAGGAAACTACCCATCAGAAGCCGCATGACATAATGGATAAAGTGGAAACCGAAGAGTGATGACGTATTACTCCCCACATCCATCCCTAGATTTCAATAAAACTTAAAACAAGAACCCAACCATCAGAACCACATAATGTAACAGGAAAATGAATACAAAAGAGTGAATGATGTATTACTCCCTCCCTCAAATGAATACAAAAGAGTGATGATGTATTACTCCCTCCCTCACATCCACCTTCCAGGCATGGCACTCTATCTTTTGTTTGACTATTCCTAGAGTCCCAAGCTATGATGCACGGACACAGATACCGACACCGACACGGACACCGACACCGACACCGACACAGGGACACGAGAATTCTAAAAAAATGGGGACACGGACACGACGTGGGACACACCACATGTATATTTATTTATTTATATAAATAAATAATTATAGTTTGACACCCAGAAATTTTTTAAAAATTACAATTTGGCCCCAAATTTTAAAAAAAAAAACTACAATTTGACCCCCCCCCCCCCCATTTTTTAAAAAATTTCAGTTTGTCCCCTGCCGTGTCCCCAGCCGTATGCCCCTAAAAAATTTATATTAAATTATGTACGTGTCCCCGCCGTGTCCCCGTGTCCGACACTACGATACTTCAACCTCTAGAGGTGTCGGTGCTTCATAGGTCACAAGTATAACACAATGGTGGAGCAAAAGACATAGCGGTCAAGCCCCACAGTTTATACTTTGCACAGCTGAAGTTCAAATTTTTCTTTTTTCCTTTGACAAGGCACAGATGAAGTTTAACCTTAACAAAACTTGAAACTACCTGGCTGGACTCTTTTTCCCCATAGAGATCCAATAGTGCCAATGTCATCACAGCCAATTAAGTTACACATAAATCTGGGATAAGGCAACTACTTCCATTTTTATTTTAAAAAGCTTCCCCTTCAAAAGAGCATAACATCATTGGTGTACACATGCTTCAACGAGGGTTGATGGGGGTTTGTCATAAAGCTAGCACGACATAATGAAGCATCCAAACAAGAGTTGATCTGGTGAATTATTTACCTTGCCAAGGATGCAGGATCCCAAGAGTAAGGTACAGCACGCTTTATTTCCTCATTCAATAATAAATTCGATTTTACTAATTCGACCTTATATAGAGGGATCACATGTCCGATCATTGCAAGAGATTTTGTAACCACTGCGTCAAGTTGCCAGGAGCCAGTGAAATTGAACATGGCATTAAAGCTTCCGAGTGGAATAGGTCCTGAAATACTTGACTTCTCATTGAAATATTTTGCCATCTGAAATACCATGTATAAGAAATATTAGAACAATGACTGGTCCCTTGAGTGGATTTGAATTTCAGAGCTGCTAGTCCTTTCTCCGAATCTCCCATCAGGAGAAAGTTAGTAAAGTGTAGATGCATAGAGATTCTTCATAATATAGTAGGCAGTCATGTTAATCAAGAGTCAAGAAATTGTTACACAGTCTTGGGTAGAACTCAACCCCAAAGCTAGCTATTGAAGTGAGGGTGCCCTCACGCTTATATTCTTCGTATTACTTTGGTACCCAAGCTATGCGGGACTTTGCTTCACACCCAGCATGCTCATTCGGTAGCACCTGCCACAGGCGGAACACGCACTCTACTCATCCTTGGCATACTCGGCTTAGATACTATGTTACACGGTCTTGGGTAGAACTCAACCCCAAAAACTAGCTATTGAAGTGAGAGTGCCCTCGTGCTCATATTCTTCATATTACTTTGCTACCTAAGCGATGGGGGACTTTGCTTCACAGAAATAGGTTGTAGATATTACCTACTGACCTCCAAAAAGCCAACACTACAAAACCCAAGACTCTTCTAACTTCATCAGTTTTTAATTTATATTGAATTCAGCTTGTCCAGGTGACTTGGTTCTTACGATCACTCATCCATGAAGCACCAGACCTTCAGTAGTTTTCAATGCTCCCTGAGACAGTCTAGTTGCAGAGACAGGTAGTAAATGAACCCTTGGGCCTTGTTTATTTGTCCGGATTCGAGCATAGGATTGGTCATATATACCACACATCCCATGCTTGCTTGGAATTTCCGTAACAAGGATTAAATGTTTGTCAATATGCAATTCCACAAATCATGGGAGATACAGTGTGTCGAGGAAAGTGATATTATTAGTCCCCTCTCTGTTAGTTCGAGAGAATTTGTTGTCACACAGGACAAATATATCCCTTCACCTATGAAGCACGGGTACTTCTAAAACCCCGGTGAAATCCTACCCATAACATATTGGGAACGGGTACTTCGGATGGTACTTCTGAATCCGCACCGGTAAATGAAACATGCACCAAAACTTCTCTTTGACTTTTGCCTTACCCCAAAAGTACCCCAGTAAATATCAAGCCGTACCCAACACAAAAATGAAACTAAGCTGATAAGACTTCCTTTTTCTCTGCTTAGCATGACTGTAAAATATCAATTTGGGTCAATAGGTTCTTAGCATAATGACATGAACCTCTTATTAGAACTTTAAGTCTGGCGTTAAACTATTATTTGATGCTGGATTCCTAATTGCCCAAGTTATTTAGCTATTTCCTTAATTTGAAGTGTAATTATCACGTGTGTAATACATTCCTCTAAGCTGTAACTTATAAACGTAAATTTGTTATAGCCGTATCCGTACCCGTACCCTTCCTTTTTTTTTGGTTCCGCCATATCGATATACCCGTATCTTATTAGCCCTTCACCAATGGTCCAATCAAACAACCGAGGCCTAAGGATCATCCTGCCGCCTTGCCAGGCCCATCACAGGATGCCATGTCTGGTTGGAGTACGGTATGATTGTCAAAGTCCTTTGGCCAGCCGGATCTTATTGAAGACAACTTGAAATCCAGCTATGCTTCATGGTATAGAACGTACACAATGTGAAGTTAAGAAAAAACAAACTTCAGAAAAATAAGCATAACAGAATGAGGATTTTAGAGGTTAGGAATTATGTATCTAAAATCAAAGAAAACAAAAGGAAAGAATCAAGTATCAACTGCTTCAAGTTCTATCATAACTTCATCACAAGAAACAAAATTTATTACCTCTGACCCATATTTTCATTACTTTTTCACTATGATGCACCGACACGGACACCGATACGGACACGAAACCGACACCGGGACACGGGAATTCTAAAAAAATGGGGACACGGACACGGCGGGGGACACGCCACGTGTATAATTAATTAATTATTTATATATATAAATAAATAAATAATTATAGTTTAGCACCCAGAAATTTTAAAAAATTTATAATTTGGCACCAAATTTTATTTTAAAAAATTACAGTTTGACCCCCAATTTTTTCAAAAATTACAGTTTGGTCCCTAAATTTTTTTTAAAAATTACAGTTTGGCCCCTGCCGTGTCCCCGCGGTGTCCCCAGCCGTGTCCCCGCGGTGTCCCAGCCGTGTCCCCGTCAAAAATTCAAATTAAATTATGGGGACACGCCACGTGGCGTGTCCCGTATGTATCTCGCGGTGTCCCCGTGTCCCCGTGTCAGACACTGCGATACCTCGACTTTTAGAGGTGTCGGTGCTTCATAGCTTTTTCAATACTCTAGACATCTTGAAACAGCATGACATCTATATTTTTCATTTTATAAGGGGAGAACTGTGTACATGAACTAATGACTAACTTTTGATCGGTGGTGAAAACCTATTCTTGTTTTCACCAATATACATTGTTTATTTATTTTAAGTAGAAAAAGGACCAAGACTATGAGATGGAGAGTGTTACAATACTTTCTGGGAATTATATAGCCCAGCAACAAGTGTGAGGAGAGTATTCACTCAAGGAAGCAAAAAAACTATGTCCAACAGAATGTGAACTCCACTCCAGTCCTCGATACACTCAACTTCCTCAATTACAATTACTCCTTTAAAAGGATAAAGTAGGTTTGGATAACATCAAAGGCCGATAAAGATGCGCAATTGTGCAGCTTGCATCTCTAAAAGAGATGCCAGTCTCTGCTCGGTGTCATAACTGCTCCCACCCTTCCAAGATGACACAACTCAAGGTTATCCTATCTTGCCCCAGATAATAGACCTGGTGGAGCATTGGTAAAAACTGTAATACCAGCAGAGACCTCGTCAAAATGAAATTAGGGTCAGGCCAGCCTATTCAGTACCTTGGCAGTCATCACTGAGACGCTGAGATTGAAAGAAGAGGCGAATACAGATACAAATTAAAATCCAATACCAAAATCAGGATCCCAAAACCCAATAATACTGATTACTCCCCACACGTAAGGATCTTAGTAGTAGGAACCGCCTATGTGGGTGGCAAATCCACTTCAGAACCTCGCTCCCGCGCTCCTTCCTAGGAACCTCGCTCCTATTGAGAAAGGAACGGTTTCCAACTACGATAGAACCTCTTAGGCATATAAATCCAAAAATAAACAAAAATAAAAGACACCAAGCAAGAGAAAAGACAAAGTAATGATACGATATTATAAAAATATTAACTTAAATTTGCTCAATTACTTAATATAACCATAATATTACTTAGTCACTAAGACGATCTTTGCAATTGACATGAATGACGCATAATAATATTTACTTGCATTATATATTTCATGTATTATTCCTAAACGCTTCCCATCCTGAAAGAGGAGCTCCTATAATCCTCCACCACCTATCCCGCTCCCACCTCTGCTTCGTGCCATTAAGATATAGAGAACAGCTGGAATCACATGTTAAAATTATAAATATTTTTATATTTTGCAATTTAAGTGGTAGAATAATAATTTATTTTTGACATTTAACTATATTAAAATACATAAAAATATTAACTTTAATAATTTTTCCTATACGCTCCCGACGGCGCTCTCACGTCGGGCGCTCTCACACTTCTATGATCATCCGCTCCCCCATCCCTGCTCCTGTTCCTGCTCCCACTTCGTGCAAATAAGGTAAAGACAAAATAATTAACAACTTTCAAGTTTTGAGACGTATTGTAATATCCATCACAATGTCAAACCCTCTCCAACACAAGGAAACAACCCCCAGCAAAAAGCATACCAATGCCAACAGCATAAAGAATTGCATAACCATATCAAAAACCTCATAATTCTTGGAGCACCTGACCAAAACACAATAAACCAATTAGGTGATACAAACTCACGGGCAAAACTAACCATTAAAAACCGGCATACAAGGGGAGGGCACCCAAGAGCTTATGTACACAAGGCCAAGCCCATAGGCCCCATACTTAGGCGTTGTTGGACATTGGGATCCTAACATACCACCACACTCTGCAACCAATGAGCAAGGCGGCCCACGAAACTGACCCAATGGAGCTCTTTCTCTTGTTTTGGCGGCTCCATTCCCCTTTGTATCAGTATTCAATGCTTTATGTATTTAAATCCAGCCTATAAGTTGCCCCCTCCGCAGGTTTCAATTGCAACGCGGTGGCCAGCTCTGATACCAAATAATACAAACTCACGGGTAGAACTCACCCTTGAAAATTGGCTTACAAGGGGAGGGTGCCCAGAGCTTATGTACACAACGACGCCAAGCCCATATTTAGGCGATGTGAGACATTAGGATTGTAACACTAGGAGTAAGGGGAGCACCAGAACAAGAGAACGAAAACCCAGCAAAAAAAATTCTCCATTCACAACAATATACAGAATTGGCGAAAACTAAACAAGAACCCAGAACAATATTTGAGAACCAGAACACAATCAGAACAACTATAAGGGGAAAACCCATATACTCCTATTTTGGGCACCAGACAGAGAAAACAAACCCATCGACCAAACAAATCAGAAACCTTACCTCATGGAAGCTACAGACAGGGATTTCCTCAGTGATCCTCTTCCCAGTAGACGACTCAATATCAACTGATACATTTGGAACAACAACGCCATCAGAAACTTGAAGATCCCTTGTCTGTTGTTCATCAAGATGAACCAAACGAGACCCAGGAGCCCCTTTACAGTATAAAAGCCTGATATCAGAAGTGACGTCAAACCCTCGACCAAGTGCTTGGATGGAGTTGCAGAGAGTTGTGAAGAGAGCATCTGAGATTGAGGAGCTGTTCCCTGCTAATGATGGGTCTTCCATGGAAAAATCCTTCATTGGGTAGAGCGAGGAACAAGGACGGCTCTGGGGGTATTTGAGATTAACATTTTTACTATTAGTACAATGTTAGGTGGTGCGGTGTTGGAGTAGTTTGATTTGGTTTTGTTTGGGCTGGTGGTGGGGAAGAGGTTTGACTTTTGGACTTTTTCTTAGTTCGTTGAAGGCAGCCAGCAAGCCTTTTGACTGTAACAAAATGGATTGATTCCAACGCGTTGTGGCTTTGTTTATGGATGATTTTGAGTTGACTGGTCTTCTCCTTCATCCTAAAAACTAGGGGAAATTGCCGGACAGTGATGGAGTAGTTTTTAGAAAATTCGTGTAAATATGGGAAGGAGAAAAGTATTCCCCAAATACATGGAAAGGTCACCTGAAAAGACTATTAAGCCCCTTGTGTGGCCCGTGATCCTCGATCTGGTTCCTTCCTCTGTTGGTTCGATGACTGCTTAGCCTTCTCCGCTCCGCCTGCACAATGAACGCACGACTAAGACCTGGTCGGGGGTTGCCCAGCAAGGCCCTCCGGCGAGAGGATGAGTATGTGCAGAGAGAGAGCCAAGAGGCTAGGGTTTTTAGTGGAATTCGCGTGTATTAGGGCGTACCTTCCAGAGGCGCTATCCTTTGATATTTATAGAGTCTCCCTGACTTGCTCCCCAAGCACGAGCACGTGCCTTGCGCGTGCTAGGCGGCGTCATTGTGACGTCACCGAGTAGATCTGGTAACCGCTTTGGCGTGAGCTGGCATGCTCCACGTGCACTCACGATTATCCCTTGGCATAACCGTCTCCGCACGTGGGTCGGCACGTGGCCACGTAGGTGGCCGAGCACAGAAGACCCTGGCGGTTTACCGAGCTTGAAGGGTAGCCGAGCCCAAAAGGGAATCGGGCTAGGCAAGTATCGTCGGTGGAGCCACCCGCGGTCGGTGGCCGAGCCTGGCGGAGGCCTTCCCTGTCGCCGGATGTGAGGTGAAGGTCAAGCCATCGGCCGATATGCCCTGGCGAGAACCGAGCACAGATGGGGGGACGGGGTACCTGCCCCATCGGCCTCCGAAGGTGGCAGAGGGTTGGGAACGGTCCACAACGGAAGCACCATTAACCTCGGCCCGCTAAACCCCTCATCAAAAAAACCCTAAACCTTAAACTCATTTATCCATCGTTCTCATTCATTTCCCCCCAATTCCCACACGGCTCTGAACAGGACGACCGACTGGAAGTGAACAAGAGGTAGGGTTTCTTCACCAACTTTCCTCCTCTCGACCTCTTCTCCTTCACCTCTTCTTCCTCACTCACTTCATCTCTCTCTATGGTACAGTACTCTTTCCATTCCACGGAAGAAGAAGCAAGATCTTGTCCTCCAAACGGAAAACGTATGCATCTAGTAACGAATGTTTTGGGTTGGGTGTTTCAATTTTTTTACAGTTTTCTCTCTTTTCTCTTCTCTCATTTTGTCTATGTGTCTTTGTTTGTATGAAATTTGATTTTTTTCATTGTATGAGTGAGGAATAGAAGGGGCAATATTGAGACTTGCCCATTAGTTCCCCTTAGGAGAAAAAGGTACTATATTAATACCAACATTTGATCCACCATTCTGTACCCCCATTGTCCCCATTGCAATGGAAGTTTGTTTTTCCAGAAAATATAATAGTTGCTCTTGAAGTCACCTAATGTTACTCCTTGTAAGTACTGTTGTTGCTCTCTATGTAAGAAAGTATGCCCTAAACTATTAAGGGCAGTCACCCATGTTTTTAACTCACTGAATGGCTGTGCCTTTACCCTTGTGTGTTGATCTGTATGAAATGTGGTTCTTTTTTAAGTTATATGTAACATGTATCTTTCCTAAAAGAGTTTTTTTTTTGAAAACATCCGTCTCTAAAACTATACATCATTTGTTTATTTCATCATCAAACTACCAAAAACGTTTACTTAGTGTAACGACCCTTATTTTTTGTCAGTAAAAATTTCGTTAAATATTTGAATTTTATTACGTGGATTGCTTTTCAAATTTCCTTTTAATTCCT
>BPLS01000511.1:63261-80562 GCA_019656275.1 Rhododendron kiyosumense | reverse complement strand
AGAATTGATTATTCATTTTCTTTTAATTATTTTTGGCTTTATTCTTCATCCATTGGACGATAAAAGTTAGGGAAACTATTATCCATTGGATAATAGAAACCCCAATTCTTTATTATAAAAGTATACTTGGTTAAGTACTAAGTATTTATAAAAAATAGACTTTTTAAATGCTTTAAAGACTTTTTGAATATTTTAGTATAAAATTTTCCCTAGTAACTATTGTCCATTGGACAATAAAAGCTAGGAGAATTATTATCCATTGGATAATAAGTTCATCTTTCAACCAAGTACATGGGGTTATTAATTTAGTCTTTTTCTTAATCCTCATGTGACAAGGTACATATTATTTTAATATAAAAGTTACCTAATTACTATTGTCCATTGGACAATAAAAGTTATGGGATTTATTACCCATTGGGTAATAAGTTGTTCTTTCAACCAAGTACTAGGGTTTAATTAAATAGTCTTTTTCCTAATTGCCCATGTGATGTAATACCTTTATTTTATTATGTAAGTACTTGGTAGACTTAAAAACCTAAGATTCCTAAGTACTCCTTGTTATTATTCTTTATTGGGGTTTTTGGTACCAATTGGATTAGTTTAATGGGAAGATGATCTTCCTAGAACACATGGTACATAGATATATATAATATATGTACTTGGAAGACTAGAATAATGCCTTAGTACACATGTGCTAATTAATTAGTTTATTGGATAAATCTTAGGTCTTTCAAATCTCTTTTGATCTCTAGCACCAAAAGTACTATTATTTTATTTACTTCTTGCCATAGTAGTATATATATTTATGTGTGTATGTACTAGAGCATGGGAGGGAGAGAGAGAGAGAGAGAGAGAGAGAAGGAAGTTAGGTTGTACTTGGATTTGATCTTCCTTGTACTTCATATCTTTGGGTAATATTCTTCCCAGCGAAGAATATATTCTTTCATTGTCCTTCTACATTTGTTTAAAACAAAATCTTGTATAATTTATCCTTTCTCTTCCAAATCTTCCAAGGTCGTCGGCAACCACCCCCGGGAACAATCTATTCCCCGCAACTTCCTTTGTGGTGGGGCACCACAAGCATCCCAATGTAAATAGCATGTAAGCCCTATGAAACCTCCCATCAGTATGGCCTTCCTTAATCACATTTTCCAATTTCAAGATTTCAATCCCCTTAAAACCTCCATTAAAATCCTCTTCAATTTTTTTCTGTGTAATTCAAGGCATTCTGTGGGCATTGGTGCTTCCCCTATTGGCATCCCCAAAACTCTTGCAACATCTTCTTCAGTAATATGAACAACTACGCCCCTCATAAATTCTATGCTGCAAGTTTCAGGATTGAAACATTGCACCAAATGCATAGCAAACACTCTATGCCGATGGCCACACTTCACATCAAGTAATGTATGGAATGGATTAAATGCTTTGATTGCATCACATTGGTCTTGAGTCAATGTACCAATCAAGGAAACAAATTTCCTAGGGGAACACCTCGTCTTTATAATCAGCTGCAGGTATAAACAAATGGAAAATTATATTAGCATGGTAGTAATTTCGTTATCACAAAAGGTAGCACACATAGCAGGTATTGGGTGGTCATTTTGTTAGCATGCAACATTTACATGTTAAAACAATCAAAAAGTGATTTGTGATAATGAATTAAGTAGTTGTGTTAAAGTGGGGCTAAACTCAAATTGGTTAAGACCACAATGAAAAATGATACATATTCAAAGGCATAACTACCTATATATGGACATAAATGCACATAAAGGTAAAATCCCATGATTAAGCATTTCAACTCCTAACTACAGTACAAAGCATCGTTAGTTATTGACATACCGGGACTTTCTTCTTCTTTTTACTCTCCCCTTTACTCTTCTTCTTCTTCTTTGGACGGGGCGGACAATTGTTGCCCTCTTCTTGACTCGATTCGTCATCATTCACCTCCTCCTCATCATTATCTTCCTCACTGCTTGATCACTCATAGGTTTCGTCGTTCTTTTTTTGCAAGTATCCCATATGCCACCATTTCGACATGGCTGCTATCACCTACATAGGAAATGAATATCAAAGACAAGATAAAAAAAATGGTACTAATTAAAAAAATTCAATTTCTTTCCATCCCTCAATCCTAACCTCTGTTTGTTTTATTATATTGTCTTCTTTAAATGCTTTCTTTAAACCTCGAGTAAAATCCTTCCTGCATTTAACCAAGAATTGGGTGGTTAATACGTAAGCGGGATAACAAAAGACATCAAATGTCATCTATTAAAACTCACACATAAACAGCGAAACCACTTGGTTTCTGTTGCTCCTTTTGCAAACTACTTCCCTCATGAACTATTGCACCCTTTTTGACTTGCACTTTCATAGGTGGTACTACTGATTTTCTAGCTTCGGCCTTTGAACGTGCCATCATAGAGATAATTGCACATGAAACCAGGAAGTTTAAGCATAAAACCATAATAAGCAACCTGTGAAGTATAAATCTTGAAAATATGTTTCAGATGATCTTATTTTCCTAGGGGCAGCCAAAACTATTTCAGACTTAGCCAAATTGCATTGCAATGTTAATGGAAGAAGACAATACAATGCAATTTCAAACATCGGCATCAACTACTTTGATTTGCAAACATCAGCATCAACTGAGGTGAATGAGTAGAAACAGCAGCAGAAAATATCATCAGCATGATAGCAAAACAGCCTGTAGCAGATTGGAGTTGCCAAAACAGAAAATACAGAACAATAGAACAACATTTTGCAGCTGATTGCACCAGCAATGTAGCAGTAGCAGCCGCCATAACAGAGACAACAGTGGCATCCACACAGCAAATAGTAGTAAGAACTAGGGACATGCCCCCTATAAGAGGCCTAAACACTCCCATCAATACAAAGTGGGAACGAGAAGTATTTACAAAAATATGATCAATAACATCGTCCAGAAGAACAGAAATATTGGAACCCGTTGTCTCTAGGAATACAAAGTACCCTGATACAAGTTGTATGAAAGACGCTTTGATAATTTCACTGTCTGGGCAATCTCCTATCTTGTCACCAAATCCCATGTGAAATGACTTTCTGAGCTCCTAATACAAAGGAGTGCCTTGTAAAACCCTATAGCGACATCCTAAAGTATGCAGAAAAATGGATGTCGAGGCCACTGAAACTACCACCTTATAAATGCCGCCTTAGGTCTATTGCTGCTTCGATAAATGCAGCACTAAATAGTGCTGCAATATGTAAATTGTCCCAATAGGTGTCTTTTAGAGGCAGTTTTAACTGCATTAATAGGTCATTTTTATTGTACTATCTATATTTCTTTTGCCCCCAGGAGTAGTGCTTGATCCATCAAAATGCAGTGAGTTGAGTATGGAGGAAAAGAGAGAACTTGTTTATCAAGTATAAAAGTGGCGTCATGCCCCTGAAATGTTTACAATCATGGAGCTGACAAGAGATTTTACAGATACTATGTACGGAGATGGGAAAAGAAAGGAAATATACTGGCTTGACGAAGTAGAAAACCTTTTCAAAATTGTATCTAATTGTATCTAAAAAAGAATTCATAACTTCAGTTTCAGCACTTCAAACATGGACACAACTTCATGGTAGACAAAGTAAACGTTTTTGATAGTTTGAGGGATGTTTCCGAAAAAAACTCTTCCTGAAAATATAATAGTTGCTCTTTAAGTCACCTAATATTACTCTTTGTAAGAACTTTTGTTATTCTCTATGTAAAAAAGTATGCCCTAGATTGTTAAGGGCAGTCACCCATGTTTTAAACTCACTGAATGGCTATCCCTTTACCCTTGTGTGTTGGTCTGTAAAAAAGTATGCCCTAGACTGTTAAGGCCAGTGGGTGTTGAGATTTTGCTAAACCATGCACAAAACAAAAACCAGAAAAAATGTAATGACTTATAAACCTGTCAAAAGTGATGGACGCAAACTGATAGTGCTATTTTTGTTTCGTGCAATATGAATACTCAACTGAACTCAACCTTCATTTCACTTCACAAATGGTATGGCGTCGGATCTGTATAGCCATTAGCTGTACTAGTATCATTCAGAACTCGACCTAATTAAGCCTCATTTTATCTGACGTTCTGAAAATAGTCATTAGAATAAGAAAGAGATTCATGTAAGTTCTGAACATAGGTCCTAGCTCGGTCCATAAATATTGACAACCTTTGGTTCAATGCAACTAAGTGGGAATGGAATGGTCATTCTTTTGGAATGCTCATTAAGACATTGGGGGTTTTTCTAAAAGAACGATATAACAAGGATATCCCATCTAGATTCATCATTAAGTCATCCAGCAGGAAAAATAATGCAACTATGGATAGCTTGGAACATGTCCTAAAGTGTTTGCTGCAATATAACTGTTTTTTCAGCTCTGTTTTGCTGGGAATTTGGTTGTAATGGTTTGGTTTACCATACAAAGAAATACAGTTCAACGGAATGTCATAGCACATAGCTCAGATTCCATTACTTTACAAGGAAAGAATCGAAGTCATAGTTTAGCAATCCCAAAATTCCCAACTTTGGCTATTAAACACTTCGAGTTTACAACAGTTACAAATACTCCTCACCATATATCCCCATTGTATGCTTTTGAAAAAGACCATCATTTGGGTGGCTGGAGCTTGAGTTAGGCATTTTACTAAACATGCATGCAGTTAGCCTAATGGTAAATATGAAGTCAATTCCCAAAAGTTGAGAGTATCTGACCACATAAAGCTAGAACTCTCAACCTAAAAACGAAATCAGGCCAACTTGCCACCAAAAGACATATGAAGAAACGAAAAATCTTAACTGGTTGTATAATCACATATCGAGGATCTTCAATCGACTTGTTAATAAGCAAACCTCTCCTTAAGTTGGCCCCAAAAGAGGGACTCTAGTTTGCAAATCAAACTTGCCAAACCTCCGTACAAACTGGGAACGAGAATTATTCACAAAAATATGATCAAGGATAGTTACCATTATGCTAGTAACACCAACAGAAGCTACAAAACAATTCATTACTTCCAAGGATCTAAATGCTTACCTGAACCAAATTTATGTTAAAAACGAGAGGCATAAACCTGTTTCCTTATTCATAAAACCCTTTCCACTCCATTTCTTCCATTTCCTCGCAAATGGAGGGGAACAAATGGGACAAAGAAATGGTTACAATTTTTGTACCTCCTCACAACTCCTCCATACCCTTCCCTCCCTGCCCCTCCTAAAAATCAACCCAAACACGCAACAACTATATTTTCACCTCTAACCCCTCACTACTCCTCCAAAGCCCACATTCCAAATGGAGTGTAGAGTGTTCGAACCGCATACTTCATACATTCTGATGAGTCATGCAACATTGGTGCATGAGTAACTAAAAAAGGTTCAACCCCTAAACAACATTCACAATCCAATAATTTACAAGTTGTTTTGGTGTAACTAATTGAAAGTGTCTCATATAGTCTCTGTAACGCCCCTAATTTTAGGTACGTTAAAGGGATAATTTATTACAGAAATAAAGTGAGTCACTGCTCATTATTACAACATAACTCTCATAAGAGTATTTTAAACAAAAAATAGGAAGCAAAAGGGAACTAAGGTTCCTAACTACTGCTCCACTTGTTCCTCCATCCTAGCGAGTTCTTCGGCTCCGAACGCCTCCAAAGTGAAGAGTTCGCCCTATTCATCTATCAAATTTGACATATTATACCGGCGTCGCCACCCATATAATATGCCAGGGTCACTATAAAGTAACACCATGAGCTACGAAGGCTCAATAGTAAAATCCTACTTACTAACCCTTAACTTATGAACATATATCATAATAAAATATCGATTTCCACATGATACGTACGTAAACAGCTATAAAAGACAATAACATCCACAATCGCTTTATAACTAACGTTGTTGTTCATCTACTTGACTCATCGTAGACCGTGTTGTTATTTCCACTTTCTTTTCTTAAAAACCCCTTTTTAACTCACCCAACCTCGGTTCCACCGTTCTGGTTTCCCGAGTATCCTCACAATGGTTTCACCGCGCCAGGTTCCCATTGGCACACATTGCATTGGCTCCGTACCGTGGATGACCAAGCTACTCACCCAACCTCGGTTCCGCCGTTCCGGTCTCCCGAGTATCCTCACAATGGTTCCGCCGCACCGGGTTCCCATTGGCGCGCACACACACACACAACTCACATAATACCCTCGAAATGATCATTATGTAGTGTCAAAAATATTTCCAACCTTGGAAAACACATCTTTCTTGTTAAACTACACCTTAGGTACCATGTTTCTACTTTCTTGGTTTTCGTGTCACGTTCTCATGCGAGACTCCGCGGTGTAAGACTTTTCATACAAACATGCATTCAAATCAAGCCTTGAAATAGTACAACAAGATCATCCAACTCTAAGCTACATAGCATGCTTGATACATCTCGAAATAAATCATGCATATTCAATATTTAATAAAAGTTAACCTTATCTATGATCAAAGTAACTTCTTAAACTTAGGAAAGATAAGTAGAGGTTTTAAAGTAGTAAGATTTAAACTACTTTAGACAAATGTAACGACCCTGATTTTCGGTCGTTAAAAATTTCGTTAAATATTTGAATTTTATTTTAATTTCCTTAATTTCCTTGTAGTTTGTCAAAATTACGTTTTTGCCCTTTAAAATTGATTTCTTTGCGCTTTAGCCTACTTCGCAAGCCTAACTAGCTTTTGACCATCTGGTTGGAGTAATCGAACTAGGAAGCCACCTAGTTACTTTTATCTAACCGCAAAATGACCATTTTGCCCCTCGTGAACCTTTTGAACCCTAGAACAAGAATTGATTATTCTTTTTCTTTTAAATATTTTTGGTTTTATTCTTTGTCCATTGGACAACAAATGTTAGGGAAATTATTATCCATTGGATAATAGAACCCCATTTGTTTATATTAAATGTATACTTGGTTAAAGTACTAAGAATATTAAAAAGTAACTTTTTGATTACTTTAAAGTACCTTTTTGGATTATTTTAATATTTAATCTCCCTAGCAACTATTATCCATTGGATAATAAAAGTTAGGGTGGTTATTATCCATTGGGTAAAAAGAAGTTAGTCTTACATAGTACCATGGGTTGATTAATTTAATCTTTTCCTTAATTCCCATGTGACAAGGTACATATTATTTTAATATAAAAGTTTCCTAATAACTATTGTCCATTGGACAATAAAAGTTAGGGGATTTATTATCCATTGGATAAAATGTTGGTTTTTCCACCAAGTACAAAGGGATTGATAAACTAGTCTTTTCTTAAAATTCCCATGTGATGAAGTACCTTTATTTTATTTGTTTTCTTGCACCTTTATTATATATATATATATATATTGTGTAGTAGTGTACTTAAGAGAGAGAGAGAGAGGAGGGAAGGAAGAAGGAAGATTAGATTGTACTCACCTTGATCTTTCTTTGTACTTCATATCCTTGGTGAATATTCTTCCTAGCCAAAAGACTTAATCTCCATTGTACTCCCATGATTTGTTTCACACCAAGCTCTTGTACGATTATTCTTCTTGCCCACCAAGTCTTCCAAGAATCAAATCCTAGCCATGCAAGCCTAGGGTTAGCCTTTGATCTTCCATGATGGCATGACAAGTGTCAAATTGAGGAAAGGAGAGAGAGGGGGGGCCGGCCAATGAGAAGAGGAGAGGGAGCCAAGCTTTGCCTATAAATAGAAGGTCATTCCAAGCATTTCAACTCACACCTCAAGCATTTGCTCTTCCTTCTCTCTAAAAACCATTTCTGGGCAGCCTACTGTCCCTTCGAAAATCCTCCATTTCCTCCTTCTTAAAGTAGTTTTTAGAACTAACTTCCTTCGGGAAAGTTGTAGAGCACTTCGAAACCTTCAAGTTAGACCCAAGAAACACCCAATCGGTTAAGTAATGACAAAGATATTGTCATTCAAAGTTCAGTAAAATTCTCGGGTTTCCATTTCCTGACAGCTTACTGTCACTTCCTTTTTCACCATTTTTCTCCTACTTAGAGTGGTTTCTAGGATCAACTTCCTTCACGATAGTTGTAGAGAATTTCTAGAGCTTCGTTTTCAACCCAAGGAAGATGGTGTTCGGCTAAAGATTGACCGAGTTACTGCCATCCGAAGTTCGGTCCAGATTCGCAAGAAATTCCAACTTGCTTATTCGGCCCCGACTAGTTTCGGATCAAGGTAGGATACTCTTACCCCTATCCCTATGTATATGTGGTTATCTTTAATTACTTTTCATCTCAAGTCTTCGTATTTTGATCTTTGAAATGATTGTGGGAATGCATATATGAATTGCTTGTATTACTTATGGCGTGATAAAGCATAAGTGATTCTTCACTCCAAGGGCGTCCGAACATGTGGCGTTATGCTTTAAGCGTTGATTTGAGTAGAGTGAATGATCTTGTTAGTGCTTACTTTTGTCCTACCACGGAGTCTTTGTATGTTAACGAGACACGAGAATCGAGAAAGTAGAAACATGGCACCTAGGGTTTGATAACAAGGAAGTGATATGTTTTCCAAAGAAGGAAATACTTTTGAAACCACATAATGACCATTTCGAGGGTATTATGTGAATGGTGTGTGTGTGTGTGTGCCAATGGGAACCCAGTGCGGCGGAACCATTGTGAGGATACTCGGGAGACCGGTGCGGCGGAACCAAGGTTGGGTGTGTAGCTTGGTTATCCACGGAGAGGAGCCAATGCAATGTGTGCCAATGGGAACCCGGTGCGGCGGAACCATTGTGAGGATACTCGGGAACCCGGAACGGCGGAACCGAGGTTGGGTGTGTATGGCTTGGTTATCCACGGTATGGAGCCAATGCAAAAGATTTTGAAAGGCTTGGTTATCTGCGGTACAGAGCCAATGCAAAAGATTTTGAAAGGCTTGGTTATCCGCGGTACGGAGCCAATGCAAATGATTTTAAAAATGGTTGTTTTGTAAGTGAAAATGATTGGCACGGTCTACGACGAGTCGCGTAGGAGAAACTCTGAAACCTTGGACACCAATGATAGACGATTAACGATGTGTGATTGTTTATGCTGTTGTAATTGTTTCACCGTATAAGGTTGGTGGGTAAGAATTTTCCTATTGAGCGTTGTAGCTCACGGTGTTGCCTTGTGGTGACCCTGACATATTATATTGGTGGCGACGTCGGTATAATGTGTCAGATCTCTTAGATGAACAGGGTGAATGTATACCTTGGAGGCCTTCGGAGCTGAGGAACTTGCCGGATTGGAGGAGCAAGCGGAGCAGTAGTTAGGAGCCTTAGTTATGCTTTTGTTGAATAAATGTACCCTTTAAAGTATTTATGATGTAATAAACTCTCTTTATTATGTAATAAATGCCTCAGTAACGTACCCAAAAATTCGGGGCGTTACAACAAAATAGTAAGATTGAACTACCATTCTCCTTGGCGGTGGTCGGCTACAGTGATTTGGTCGTCGGTTTTGGAATCGGTGGCGTAACGGCCTCCGGTTTGCTTCGAAAGGAAAAGAGTTGTACTTTCTTTTCCTAGAAACAACTTTACTACCTAAAGTGGACTACTTTAAAGATCTAAGGGTGGTATTTGAAAGTAGTTTAGTGGTTTTGCTTAAGAACTCAAGAACAAGAGAAATTCTTAAACTTTGAAACAAAGAACACTAGAAATTTTAGAGAGAAGGAAGAGCAATTGCTTGAAAGTTGTGAGTTCAAAGCATGGGATGGCCTTCTATTTATAGGCAAAGGCTCCCCCTCTCCCACCTTGGCCGGCCCTCTCTCTCTCTCCCATTCCCCATTTTTTTATTCCATCAAATCCAACTTTTCATGGAAGATCAAAGGCTAAAAGGTAGACTTGCATGGCTAGGATTGTACCAAGGATTTGATCTTGAACAAATTTGTGGTTGAAAGGAGATTGGTACAAGATTCTTAGGTTTAAACAAATTGGAAAATGTACAAAGAGGACAATGGAAGTTAAGTTTGCTTGGAAGAGTAACAATTCAAAGATTGGATGTACAATGGAAGATCAAATCCCATGTACAACTAGATCTCTCCCTCTCCCTCTCTCTCTCACCCGGCCCCTCTCTCCTCTCTCCCTCTCTCGGCTCAACTCTCTCTCTCTCTCTCTCTCTCTCTCAAGTACTAATATATATATAGATGTATATATATAGCAAGCATACAATTTAATAGTAGTACTTTTAGTACTAAGGATCAAAAGTAGTCTTTTAGGTCTAGGTTTTCTATTAAACTAACAAATAAACACATGTGTTCTTAGGTATTATTTAAACCATCTAAGTACTTATATAATATATCCATGGTACCACTGTACACTAGAAAGAATCAAAATCCCAATAGAAAATAAATAAAGGTACTTTAAGAATCTAGTACTAAGTACTTTCATATTAAAATAATAGGTACTTTGACACATGGGTTTAAAAGAAAAAGATTAGTTTAATAAATTCCATTGTACCTTGAAAGACTAACCCTTTTACCCATTGGGAAATAATTTCCCTAACTTCTATTATCCAATGGATAATAGTTATTAGGTAACTTATAAACTAAAATAATCAAAAAGTACTTTATTGTAATTAAAAAGTCTATTTTTTTAATATTCTTAGTACTTGACCAAGTATACATTTAATATAAACAATTGGGGTTTCTATTATCCAATGGATAATAGTTTCCCTAACAATTATCGTCCAATGGTCGAAGAATAAAACCAAAATAATTAAATGAAAAAGAATATTCAATTCTTAGTCTAGGGTTAAAAAGGTTCAAAAGGTTCAAGAGGGGCGAAATGGTCTAATTGCGGTAACTAGGTGACTTCCTAGTTTAGTTCTTCCAATCGAATGGTTAGAAGCTAACTAGGCTAGCTAAATAGGACTAAAGTGTTAAGAAATAAATTTTAAGGGCTAAAGCGTAATTAGGACAAACTACAGGAATTTTAAAGCAATTCAAGCAATTAAAATTAATAACTCGAATAATAAATAACTTTTCATTTATTGAAATTCAGAGTTATTACAGTTTCATACATAACCATCACAGAAGCCAATTGAAGTACCTAAACAACAATCATATTCCCAATTTAGCACATAAGGAAACCAAATGAGCACTAAAATTACAACTTTTGCATGCACACTTCAAGCCTAGACTATTTCCTCGAATTTGAATTTCAGGGCGGTCTGACACAGTGACGTGTTGAGATATATGTAGGGAGCTGATGAATTACAGCAAGTGAATGGTTGTATGGAGTTTATGATGAGTCTTTTCCATTACATAAGCTAATCAGTTATGTAAGCAGGCCCCAATGTTCAGTATCCTGTCATAACTCTATTTTCTCATTTACTACAAGACTAGTATCATTCTCCACATTCCAATTAATAATTCACAAGAGAGAGACCACTTCGGAAGATCCAACATGCATTTCATCTCCACTTCTTAATGTTTCTAGTGACCTCACAAAATCTTCTTCGAGATCACATACTAGTGATTTTCTTAGCATTCACCAAATTTACCAAATTCCAAATTAGTACTAACCAAACCAACCGATTCAGGGTGTTTCACTTCAAGACAACATTATGTATTTATTTTGATAAGTAATTAATTATTTAGAAAATTGTATTGCCACCCAAATACAAAAAGAGGCTTGATAAGCACCCAGAAATGTAATGAAAGGGTGCGCTAGTGTCTAGGTTTAGTTTAATTTACTCATTAATTAGTTGTTTTTAACTTAGTTGTCTCGTAGAGTTTGATTGTTTTGTTTTGTAGGAGAATCGCTTAATAAGGAGCTTTAAAGGCTTAAGGCATGTCATGGCCTGAAGTTGCCCGACGGCCAAGGCGCAGCTCAGGCAGAGCCCAGGCAGAAGACCATCGCCAAGTCGCATCTCAGGCAAAAGTTACCCGACGTCAAGGCTGAGCAAGGCGAGGCCAAGGCTAAGGCGTGACCGACGGCTGAGCAACACCAAGGCAGAGCCAAAGCAAGAGGAACAGCCCGGGCAGAAGAAGCCGTTGCCAAGGCAGAAGCAGCCGACGCCAAGGCAAGACCAGGTGACGCTCGAGCATGGCCAAGGCAAGATCAAGGCACAGCTCCACTATTGAGCTCGGCATCGATGGGATGCCAAATTTGGCATCGATGCCGAGGCCATTAGTGCCCGAAAACCCTTACCAGCTTAGGCATCGATGGGATGCCAAATTTGACATCGATGCCGAGCCCATTAGTGCACCAGTTCCTTATTGACCTCGGCATCGATGGCAGAAATGGAATGCCATCGATGCTGAGCCCCTTAGTGGCCAGCGTATGGCCGTGGCCAGCGATGCCGAGCGCAATAGCGGAGCATCTTCGGAGAATATTCCAAACGGGAAATAAAATGAGTGATGTAATGAGATCTAAAAGGAGTAGTAGGACGTTTTTAGGAGGAATTCTAGATCTAGCTTAGATTCATTTTTGCTTTTTGCACTGTTCTTGAGTGTTCTTGCTTTTTAGCCTTTCAATATTTAATTTTCTGTCTTAATTAGTTAGTTTTTGATATTGTCGCTTTAATTAAAGTTGTTGCTTTATTCCCGATCTATCTTAATCTCTAGTTTAATTCTAGTCTTGTCTTTTCAATTATGCTTAGTCAATTTTTGCTTGCTCTTATCTTCGTAGATATGCGTGAGTAGTTTCAAGGGTTGGGTCATGGGATGATTAGCATCCCGTGGCTTGGGCGAAAATTGCGTTTTTTCACCAATAATGCTTTAATTCCTAGATTTGAAAATTGATGTGGGGTTCGGATTCATTTGGCGAATTACCGAGGTGTTAACCTCTTTGATCTTGTGTAGGTAGGAGCATAGACTACCTACCACACATGATGCTTAGAGCTCTGTCACTCGAGGGGTTTACCAAATGAGTTCTAGAGCTAGCTTGATAATCGAATATCTTTTTTCCAATTTGGGATACCTACAATTGTGTATTTTAAATCGTGTGAATTGGTGAAAAATGTGATTTAGCCCAAGTCATGAGTGCTAGGATTCCTAGACCTAACCTATCTTTTTCCTAGTTAATTCGTTCTTAATTTAGCCATTTTAATTCCACCGTTCAAAGTAAAACCAAGTTGACTGGCTAAAAGTCGAAATCCTTACTTGCATCTACAAATCCGAGGCAAGCCATAAACTAATTCCCTTGGGTACAATCCCGGACTTCTCCGGATTATTTTGCTTCATCGATATTCAAACCCTACGCTTGGGGTAATATTCTTCTACGTCGGAAGAGAACGAAGCAAGGCTACAGTACAAAAAGGCCCTATACACTCCCCAAAGAGTGGAAAAGCTCAAACCAATCTAAAAATTGGTCAAGAGATGGCTGTTTTACAACATCAATTACGGTTGTATTACTGTCACACTCTCGATTTTCAACATAATTATAGAGGAATTTTTTTATAAATAAAGTCTCACATTAATACGTACAATCCCCCAAAAGAAAGTTGACATTTCGATTTTCAACAATTACGCTCTAACGCCCAAATGTTTACGAAGGTACATCTTTGGCTCAATGGCCCCAAATCAGCATAAGTACTGAATATCAAAAGGAGTTAAAGGCTTACAATATCCTTTAATCAAAAGATTTACAATTAGAGTTACAAATACATCTTTCAAAAATAAATTACAAAGATGCCTTAATAACTCTTCAGTGTTAGCTTTCAAAATCGTGTCCACAATCCATGCACTCCCAACATGAAGTTACTGTCCAGAGTTAGCACCTGAAAATAAAGTAAGGTTTGAGCTACACTAGCCCAGTAGAAAGCTCTAATCTAACAATGTATGCATATGAAATGTAGGAACAATCACAAGAGGAACAATGGCAATCGAAACCAATGAAAATAGCAACAGGAAGAATCCAATTCCAGACTTTTGATTTCCAAAACCAATCAAGTATTTCAACGTATAACCTTTGGAAGCATCGTGAATCAAAATGTATCTCGCACATGTGTCATGAGCCGAAGCTCTTACTGGGCCAATTAAAGGACCCCAATGTCCTCTGCCAGGCTCTTTATCCATTCGGGATGTCCTGATACGAGCATATAGCTCATGCCGGGCCAATTAAAGGATCCCGATGTCCTCCGCCAGGCTCTTTACCCTTTCGGGATGTCCTGATATATTTTCGTTGTGTCCATAAAGTTTCAAAATCCTTTTCCAATCAATCCGTACCGTTCAAATCCATCTTTGGTCTATAAACAATTTTTGTACAATCATGTTCGAATGAGCATTAAGATCATGGATATGTGCAATGAGGACATTAGACATGAGTACTCAAGTTAAGGGATCATTCGGGAAGTTCTTGGAGTGGATCAGAAGTGAACGGAACCCAAAACAATAAAGGATGGATCAAGTCAGCAAAATTGTCCAGACAGAAAGTGTTATCGATAACCTTTACGAGTGGTATCGATAACAATAAGTTGAGGTCAATTAAAACGTAATGTTATCGATACCATGAAGGGAGGTATAGATAACAAATGGGTTAATATCGTTCCAGACGCAAGGGTATCGATAATGATGGCAAACGTTAGGGATAACAACGACAAACGTTAGGGATAACGATGACAAATGTTAGGGATAACGATGAATTTCTGGGTCTGGAACATAATGTTATCAATAACAATGGGAATGTTATCGATAACAATAGCTTTCGAGCAGATTTTTGACAGAATCACGTGGGTTTTCAACAACAACAACAACAACAACCACCACAACAATCAATGGCACGAATCAAGGCAATAGAAACAAGTCATAAACATATATTGCAAGTTAGAACTCCCTACCTCAAGATCAAAGAACGAAATCAAAGGAATCCTCCAAGCCCTAGCCCCAAATCTTGGAACCGGATGAGATACGCTTCCACCGAGCTCAAACCAACGCAATACGGACTGCAATACACGAGGGAAGAAGGTTTGAAGGCTGTTTTGGTTTGGTTGAGATTTGGTATGAGTGAGTGAGAGAGAGGGAGACCGAGAGAGAGAAGAGAACGGGAGAGTGAGAGAGTGAGGATTGGGGAAAATTATTTCTCTGCCTCACACACACAAGTCATATACACACTACACACTTCACACTTTCACCCCTCAAATACAACACACTTGCACATTAACCCCAATCTCAATATTCCAAATCAATTTCCTCCTTTTTATTTCCATTTAAAACATTTAAATCAATTATATGAATTTACGAGTCTTTACAATTACAACCTTCGATTTGCAAGGGGATTTGTTAAGGGAAAAGAAACGTAAGTGATTTTCGTACACCAATCCAAGGTAGTTTCCCTTACTTGTTCTTTCCCTTTACAATCTCACGAAAATCCAGGATTCAAACACAGCCCAAGGGAATACTACAAGTAATGGGAAGAGGGAAGTTCTGTACCTGAAGATGGCTTGCCATGTTTTCCCTATACAAGATCACGCAGATTTAGGGCTGCGCTTTGGTCGTCGGTTGGCAACAAAAAGATGAAGAGAGAGGGAGCAACGAGATGGAGCGAGAGGGCAACACACACACAGAGATGGGTTTCTCGATCTGGTCATCGGTTGGAACAAAGAGAGGAGGATAGAGGGAGCAACAAGATGGAGGAAGAAAGCAACGCAGAGAGAGAGAGAGAGAGAGAGAGAGAGAGAGAGAGAGAGAGAGGGGGGGGGGGGGTGTTTCAGACTGAATTTGGGTGGGAGGGTTTCGTTTTGGGGTTTCATTTTGGGGAGGGAATAGAGTGAAGGAAGGGGAACGACGTTGTGTGTAAGAGAAGAGGTATTTTTGTCCAAGTCAGTTTTGAATTGCATGTATTGGGAAATAATTTTCTCCTTTCCATGAGTTTTGAATTCCTAGAAACTAGTCCATGACTTGGGAATTATTTGCCCCTTTGTCTATTGTTCTGCAATTCCCCCTAAAAACTACTCTCAAAAGAGCAAATCAAGAGTTCCATCAAATGTTTTAAAAAAAAAAAGAGTTTCGTCAAATTAGTTTGGGTTAATTACTTGTTGCCTCCTTTATCTATACACGTTTTTCACTTTACCCCCTCTTACTATAAAATGCTACAACCTACCCCTTTTATCTTCCAATTCCTAACACATAAGGCCTGCCATTAGTCTGGGATCCAAAAAATCGTCAAATGGGCATGTGCATGTCACATGATCTGTAAAAAAGAAAAAATTTAATAAATAACACATGATCTATAAAAATAGATATAGATAGACAAAACAAACCTTGTTCAACTCTCTCTCGAGTTCTGTCAACTCACTCCTCCTCCTCCTCCTCTTCTCTCTCTCTCTCTCTCTCTCTCTCTCTCTCTTGTTGAAGCTTCATTCGGTGAAAGCTGTGATAGAGAATGCCAAGCAATAGATCAAGAGAATTTTTGGGATACAGGCATATCCACTACCATCATGGACAAAACAGACAATTACATCCAAGAGAATTCAACAAAAGATATGGCAGAGCCACTTCCCTTACATTCATCCATAACAAGGGTTGTTCAGCTAAATAAGTCACTTGGCTTATTTTTTGTCATTATTCAAATTTTTTTCGCATTTGTTAGTTTTTCATCAAATTTTTGGGGATTATTTGTAGGGGGATGAAAACAATTAGTGTTCTGAACAACACCAAACTGCAACGGCTTCACGTGCCTCTACACCGGAACCCTAATTCTTCGTCGGAACCCTAATCTGCAAAACAGACGAGGGGTGAGTGTACCTTTGCCTCTCGTGGCAAAGGCCCTCCGATGCCTAAGTTAGTATCGCGTACTAATGAGAAACCCTAATTATCAGTAGGAAAGCAATAAGAGATAGCCAAATATTGCGTACCTTTTACCTCCAGGTTTACCTTGTATTTATAGATTTACGGATGCTTGCTGCCCAAGCATCCCTGTTGTCTTAGGATTCCTACCTCGTACAGGAAACCTAATATCTTATGGATTCTCGTTCCCTTATCTGTATAATAGCTCAACCTTTATGGGACTCTTTCAAATAATTATCCAAACACCCCATTCACGTTGGGTCTCTTGCCCCGATCCTATATACTCGGGATATTATCCTTTTACGGAATATTACCATTCCGGAGTATTCTTGTCACGTCACAACTTAGGGCAACTTCTTCCACTGTTCGGCTTCCTCCTTGCCGAACAGTCCTCCTGGACCAATGACCTCACATACAACTAATCCATGTCGTTATATCAGGACAAATGACTTCACATGTCTTTGTCCTTATCAGCCGAACAGACTGTCTGGACCAATGACTTCTCGCATCACTGGTCCACATCGCTGCTCATCGCACTGCCCGGCGATAGACTTATCATGC
>BPLS01000511.1:27560-41700 GCA_019656275.1 Rhododendron kiyosumense | reverse complement strand
CCGTATCGATACGGATTAAGGCCGTATCGATACGGATTAAGGCCGTATCGATACGGATTAAGGCCGTATCGATACGGAACACTCTGCCTCCAAAGAAAGCTAATTGGTATCGATACAGATTAAGGCTGTATCGATACCAGGAGGTTATCTTCAGTCTTCAGGCCAGCCTCCAAAACTCAGCACCCGACGGCTCCCAGCAACTTCCACGGCTTCACAGCACCTTATTTTCATTCCCTAAACTTAAGTAAAGGCTACATTTTAAACCTTTCTTTTACCTTTCCTTTACTTTAATTTATTTAATGAAAATAAGAAAGTACCCCCCATTTGGAAACAATGGCATTGCCAGAATTTCAAGATTCCAATTAAATCAAAATGTCAACCCCCCACTTTTAGTGTAAAATGGAAAACTGCACGTTTTTCTCAAGAGAAAATGGTTCGGAACATGACCTTGCTCTTCGAATAAAACCTTGCAACTTTGTAGTTACTCTTAGAAAAATTCAAGGATCAATCACCGCCATTTTTTATCTCGAAAATCGATACTTTTCCGAAAAGTCCTTTTTCCATACTTAGACAGATTTTAGGGGGCCGACAGGGTCTTCGGGTACTTGGAAGCACTTGGGCCATCCATGGCGTCAAAATGCGCCTTATTTGCACGTTTTACCTGTACCACTAAACAAACTACCTTACGAGTAATATCAAATAAAAGCTAAATAAATGCAAGTTAAAACAATATAAACGGGACTAGTCGCACCAAATATCTGCAATATTGGGTGCTCATCAGACAACAACGATTCGAGACAACAAGTATGTTTTGATCTATTGCATATACTTTTATCCACTTGAAGCCGACATAATGTACTATTTTTTCGATTTCGTTATCTTAAATGCACAATTTCGGAGTTCTTATGACATAGTGATCTGCGATCTTTACATCTACTAGGAATCACTATTCTCTTTTCACATGACTAGTAGTCTAAACACCTACTATCCTTCATGCCTTTCACCATCTTTAATTCACAAAACACATACTAACCATGATGCGTTTCACTGTCTTTTCTTCACAAGACTAGTAGTTTAAAAACCTACTAACCGTCATGTGTTTCGCCATTCTTTCTTCACATGACTAGTAGTCTAATAACCTAATAACCGTCATGTGTTTTTCTCATGATCAGAAGTCATACACTAACAGGATGAAGGAACAATTAGTTTTTTTCCTCCTTATCAAGCAAACATGATGATTTTATTTCCAACTGAACCAACACACGAGTATCTAGGTTTATAAAATTGACCAACTCTTACAGTGAGAGAGACCTTGATCCAGGGCAACAAATATTTATTGGTTCTAGTACGTACCATCTGATCCATAGTAGACACTGGCAACTTCGATTCGAGACAGCAAGCACGTTTTGATCTATTACGTACACTTTTATCCGTTTGAGGCCGACATAAACCACTATTTTTCGATTTCGTTATTTCAAATACACATTTTCGGAGTTCTTATTGTTGGAATACTAGTATACATGTCTACTAGTATATTGTGTTTACTCCCACATAGCTTAATTATATTGTTTAACAAACTATCTCCTTAGACAAATAAATGATTATGTGTGAAGGTTAATTAACACCTTACACACCTTTTCCTCTCCAAACAACGTGGTATCAGAGCGGGTTCTTAAACCGCCCTTGAAACCTTAAACCGTCACCTCTGACAGCCACTACCATAGCTGCCTCCCACCCTACCCACCCATTCTCGGCATCCAACAAAAAAAAAAAAAAACCCTAAAACCACCTACCCACCTTTTAGAATCCTAAAACAACATACCCACACTCATCAAAACCCTAAAACGACACTGTTCACGTGACTGTTCATCGCATCACTGTTCACGCGCACTGTTCATCGGGTACTGTTCATACGACACTGTTCATTGCGGCATTTGTTGGCATCAATCTTACCATTTTCGATCAGAAACCCCTATTCAATCTGCTTGTCTCTTGGCGATATGATTTAAGGTGATTTTCTGAGATACAATCCGTTCTTTCTTCGTCCTTGGTTGTGCCAAGTTGTTCTCGATGCAGATTGGTGTTCATGGATGGTCTGTGGTGAAATATTTTTTTTTGCACCTCTGGTATGTCACTTCTGTTTCTGTAATCAGCTTCTGATGTCACCTCTGTTTGATGATGGTATTCTAAGTTCTTCTCGATTATGGGTTATTTGTTTGCTGCTGTTTGGCTACTTCGGGTTCATGCTTCCCTCTTGGTCTTACTCTTTTACTGTTGTTGTTCACTGGTAATTGTGACTTGTTGATGTTCATGGCTGCCTCTGTGTTCTTGGCCTAGTTTGTTGTTGCCTGCTTCAATTTCTTTTTTGGTTACTTGGTATATTTGACATGGGCTCCGGCACCGAATCTGTTTCTAGTTCTCTATCGCAGGTAGTACTGTGACTTCTGCTGTTAGACTTTCTTCTTGGTCTCGTGAGAGGTTATCTATTACCTTCACCTTGTTGAATGGTCGAAATTATGCTGTTTGGGCTAAGACTGTTGAGGTTTATTATGTGGGGGAATCAGAATACCATTACCTTACTGATGACCCTCCCGCGGCGATTGCCGCATCATATGGTGCTTGGGTTCCCGCAGATGCTAAGATTCGTGTTGAGCTTTGGAATAGTATGGAGGAAAATATTGAGAATACTCTGATTTTCTTATCTACTGCAAAAAAAGTATGGATGAAGGTTAAGGAGATGTTTTCTGGGGCTGATAATCTCCGTCGGACTTATGCTCTTCATCAACAGTTCTTTTCTCTTGAACTTGACAGCTTATCCTTGGAGGAGTATTATGCCAAGTTCTGTGGTGTTTGTGAGGAGCTCAACACTTGTGAGCCCATTTCTTCCGATATTTAGGTTATGGAGTGTCAGCGTCAGCGCTTGCAGGTGGTTCATTTTTTATTTGGTTACCTTCGCCAGCTTATGATTCTATTCGGTCTAATCTTTTGGGTATAAAGATTTACCTTCTCTCAGTGAGGTGTTCAATCGCATCCGCTAAGCCTCTGTTCCTGGCCCCAGTGCTATTGATTTGACCCTTGCTACTTGCTCAGCTTTGGTTACCATGGCTCCTCGTGGTGGTACTTCTTATCAGGGTTTTGACCGTGGCGGTCGAGAGTTAGGGGGAGGCAGTCGTGGCCTTTTTGGCCGTGGCTTTGGTCATGATTATGGTAGCAGTGGTCCGGTGCAGTCTGTTGGTAGCCATGATTTTGGTAGTAATGGTCGTAGTCGTGATTCTAGTAATAGTAGTCATGCCCGTGGTCATGGGTCTCGTTCCTGCACCTATTGCCACGGTACTAATCATACAGTTGATTTTTGTTGGATTCTTCATGGCTGCCCATTTGCTCATCAGGTTACCGTTTTTGAGGATGATGGCTCTGTGTCTGTGCCTAGCCCCGTCCCACGTGTTGTTACTATTCTCAAGGATGAGTATCATTGTCACGCCCTCGATTTTCAACATAAATAATAATAACATTTGATAATTAAAGTTCTCACAGGAGTTACAATTAATAACCCAAAAGGTAGTTTAGTCCCCAATTACACAAATTTGCCCAATAAATTACAGAGATCCACAATAGAAAATACAATACCATACAGTTTAGTTTACAAAAAAAAAAATGGGCAAGTGCTTCCGAAAATAGCTTTAACCGACAACAACAGCATGCACTCTAAGCACTCCATAACAATGACCTGCAATGTACCTGAAAATGATAGGTTGAGCTACACTAGCCCAATAGAGAAATCTATACGCAAGTTATAAGGAAACATAATGAGCTATGCATCTAAAGTGAATGAATATAGACAGATATGCCCAAGGTTTATATGGCTATCAACAAGCAACTCACTATGGCTAAAGGATTCTAGACAATCCTATGTGCAACACCTATCATCTCACACGCCATACCAGTACCACAAATGTTCCCACATCATCTCAAATAATTTACTTTTGGTTTCTCAACCGATTCATCACATCACATGTGTTTCCACATTCATTCCCATTTCACAATTGTTCACATTCCTCGATTCATTAACAAATTTCCTTTCTCATTCCCATTTGACATCAAAAACCCTTTTTCCCTTTTAAACAATCCAATTTAGCAAAACCATTCTTTCTTTTGTTTCCCGATAATCTCATCTCATAACATCCAAGGTTTTCGCATGTATCGCTCGTTTCCGGTCATCTCACCGAATGTCCATGGTGATACCCGTTCATTTGCGTGATTCCGGTCGTCTCACCGAATGTCCATGGTGATACCCGTAGTGTCAATTCCGGTCGTCTCACCACTTCGTGGTGATACCTGTAGTGTCAAGTTTTCGTTGTGTCCGTATCCTCAAATAGTCATTTATATCTCATTATGCTACAAACCATCAACCATCACATACACCAACAAATAGATAAGCACACACGTTTCTATTAAGTACATCAACATAACCAACATCGCATTCTACACTCATAAATAACTTTACAACTCGGTAACCACTAGCCTCTTTACTAAAATCTCATAAAACGAGAGCTCAAGGAGTTTAGAATAATCAATGAGTTGAAATCACAAGGGTACGAGTCACTAAGTTACCTTTCGGATCACTAGCCAAACTCACGACTACCCATCACATTCACCACAACGCCTTATATAACCTACGGTACACCTAAACAACCTTACAGTTCATTTTCCATTTACGACGGTACTAAGATTACCTTTAACGAGTATCGCAAGGATTAGAACAATCAACGAATTATTGGAACCGGAGTAACCAAGTTTAAAGCTGATTAGAATGTGATTGGAGAGTATTAGAAGTGATCAGGAGCCAATACAATCGACGAATGATCAACAAGATTCAAAAATAGTTTTCTAAGTCATTGGTATCAATACCTCAAAAAGTTGGTATCGGTACCAAAGGTATCGGTACCTCAAAAATGTGGTATCGGTACCATGACAATCCAATGAGCAATTAGAGACAGGGTATTGGTACCTCAAAAGCTAGGTATCGGTACCTCAAAAACGTGGTATCGGTACCACTGCGTTACAGTGCACGATTTTGCAGAAAATCAAGAACGAGCACAAACTCAAAATCCAACAATTTAAGGCATGATTTAGGCACATAACCATCACATAAACTCATAACAAGAGTAAGAAATCCCTACCTCAAGTCAATGATTGAAACCCACGTGATTTGAGCAAGCCTTAGACTCCGAAAACTTCAAAATCAATCGAATCTCCTCCTCCGAGCGGAACCCACGAAATTCCAAGCTCAACAACGAGAATGGATGAAGGATTGGAGGTTATTTGCCATGGGTTTTGAGTAAGGAGTGAAGTTTGGGGGTTGGAGAGGGAGAGAGAGAGACCACCGAGAGAGAGGGAGAGCCGAGAGAGAGAGAGAGAGAGATCGGGAAAGAGAGAGAGAGAGAGAGAGAGAGATCGGGAAAGAGAGAGAGTGAGATGGGAGAATATAATCTCCTACACACACACACACCTTTATATACTAACACCCACACAAATCACACTTGCACTCCCTCGAATATCAATCCTAACACATTAACCCCGAATCAAATAAATTCAAGAAATTTCGTATTTTCCTCAATTTCTAACATTTATAAAACTTTTAAATAATATCCGAAAAATACGGGTCCTTACAATCATTGCTTGATTTCCCAGCCATTTTCTCATGTGCCATCCTCCTCCACTGCTACGTTCGCTCAGAAAGGCTCCACCTTTGCTGGACTAGCCTCTAATTCTTCGTGGGTTATTGATTCTAGTGCTACCGATCATATGACAGGCCACTCCATCCACCTCTCTAGTTCTCGTCCTCTTGTGAAGCCTTCTCGTGTCGCCTTGGCTGACGGTTCCTCTTCTAACATTACTGATTTGGGTTCTGTTATTTTACATTCTTCTCTTACCTTAGACTCTGTTTTACATGTTCCTCATTTTCCCCATAGTCTTATGTCTATTAGTAAACTTATCCAATCCTTAAATTGTTCAGTTACATTCTTTTCTGGTTATTGTGTATTTTAGGATCTCCAGACGGGGAAGAAGATTGGCGGCGGTGTTGAGCGTGGTGGTCTATACTATTTTGACATTGACGAACCTTTTGCCTCTGTTGCTCTTCAGGCTTCCGTATCTCCCTTTGAACATCACTGCCGTCTTGGTCATCCCTCCCTTCAGACTCTCAAACAGTTAGTTCCATCGTGTCGTAGTCTTCAGTTTTTGCCATGTGAAGTCTGCGAGTTCAGCAAACACCATCGTGTTTCTTTTCCACCTAGAGTAGAGAGTCGTGTATCTCATCCTTTTCATTTAGTTCACTCTGATATTTGGGGTTTTATGTGTGTTTCATCACGTGGTGGTTTTCAGTATTTTGTTATTTTTGTAGATGACTATTCTAGGCTTACTTATGTTTATCTCATGAAAAACCGGTCAGACTTGTACTCCATTTTCAAATCTTTTTATATGGAAATAAAGACTTAGTTTGATATTTCTCTTCGTATCTTTCCTTCTGATAATGCTGGTGAATATTTCTATAATGTTTTATCTGCTTTTTTTGATGAGCATGGTATTCTTCATCAATCTTCGTGTTCTCGCACTCCCCAACAGAATGGGGTTGCCGAACGCATGATATGTCATTTGACAGAGGTTGCCCGAGCCCTTTTAATCCAGCGGGCGGTTCACAAATCCTTTTGGGGCGACGCCGTCCTTACTGCCGGCTATCTCGTGAATCGTATGCCCTCTCGCATTCTTGGGGGCTAGATTCCCTATAGTATTTTGCACCCTGATTGTTCTTTATATTCTTTACCTTTCAAAATTTTTGGGTGTACGTGTTATGTTCATGCTCTTGATCCCGGCCGCGATAAACTTGATCCATGCTCTATCAAGTGTGTCTTCCTGGGATACCCTCGGACTCAAAAAGGTTATAAGTGTTATTCTCCCACTCTGCATCGCGAGTTTGTCTGTGCTGATGTTACGTTTCATGAGTCGTTACCCTATTTTCTGACTTTACCTAATGTAGATCAGTCTGCGTATATGCATATTTTGGTTCCTTTTGGGCAACCTCAAAAGCAGCACCCCCCGATGCAGGTATTTGTTTGTCGTGCCAAAGCTGCACCACTGTCACCTCCGCCTGCCGCTGAGCCTTCTCCTCCGTAGCGGGATCCAAGTCTGCCTCCTTTGGCCCCTACTGCTCCACCTTCTCCTCCCATTGCTCTTCGTAAAGGTATTCACACGTGTACTATCTCTCATCCTATTGCTAAATTTATATCTTATGATCACCTGTCCCCCACCCTTCGTGCTTTACTGCCTCTGTTTCCTCTATCTTTGTTCCTAAAACTGTTCAGGAGGCCTTGTCTATTTCTGAGTGGCGGACAGCTATGGAGGAGCAGATCTCTGCACTCCATGATAATAGGACTTGGGAGTTGGTTCCTCTACCCTTTGGAAAATCCACTGTGGGGTGCCGCTGGGTATTCACTGTGAAATATCATCCTGATGGGTCTGTTGAGCGTTTCAAAGCTCGCCATGTTGCTAAAGGCTACACCCAGACTTCAGGTGTTGACTATGTTGAGACCTTTTCCCCGGTTGCGAAGTTTGGTTCCGTTCGTCTCCTTATTTCTCTTACAGCCAGTCTTGGCTGGCCCTTATTTCAAATGGATGTCAAGAATGCTTCTTACATGGCGACCTTCTTAAGAAAGTTTATATCGAGCAACCACCTGGGTTTGTTACTCAAGGGGAGCGTTCTCAGGTATGTCATCTTCGTAAAGCTCTTTATGAGCTTAAACAGTCTCCCAAGGCCTGGTTTGGCAAGTTTAGTGATGCAGTTTTGAAATTTGGTATGAATCGATGTCAGTCTAATCATTTTGTTTTCTCTCTCACATTTACTCGAGGCAAAGTGTTATTGATTGTGTATGTCGATGATATTATCATTACGGGTGACGACTAGAAAGGTATTGATGCGTTGAAGGTCTTTCTGCAGAGTCAATTTCATACTAAAGACTTGTGTAGATTGCGATACTTTTTAGGTATCGAGGTAGCACGATCTAAAGATGGTATTAGTTTATCGCAGAGGAAATATGTGCTGGATATCTTAGATGAGACTGGTTTGTTGGGGGCGAAACCTGTCGATACCTCTATGGATCCCAATGTCAAACTATGCATTGATCAGGGGGAGGCACTGTCAAGTCCTGATCAATATCGCCGTTTGGTTGGTAAACTAAATTATCTCACTATTACACGTCCTGATATTTCATTTGCAGTGAGCAATGTGAGTCAGTTTATGTCTGCTCCTCGTTTGCCACATTGGGAGGCCGTTCTTAGAATTGTCAAGTATCTCAAGTCTCATCTTGGCCGTTGTCTATTTTATAGAGCTAATGGTCATTTGCATATTGAGGCCTTCACTGATTCTGATTGGGCAGGAGGCCCATCTGACAGGAGGTCAACCACTGGATATTGTGGTTTTCTTGGTGGCAATCTTGTTAATTGAAAGAGTAAGAAATAGACCGTAGTTGCACGGTCTAGTGCAGAGGCAGAATATAGAGTCATGGCTCACACCACATGTGAGATTGTGTGGGTGCGATCTTTTCTTGAGGAGATAGGATTCAATGTGCAATTGCTTATGAATTTGTATTGTGATAACCAAGCAGCAATTCACATTGCATCCAACCATATATTTCATGAGCGGACTAAGCATATCGAAGTTGATTGTCATCTGGTGTGAGAGAAGTTGACTAATGATGTTATAGCAACTCCCTTCGTGTCTACAAGTGTTCAACTGGCTGACATATTCACCAAGTCATTGTTTAAGCCCCGGTTGGAGATGTTATGAGACAAGCTGGGTTTGTGTGGATATCTATTTCCCAGCTTGAGGGGGAGTGTTGGAATACTAGTATACTTGTCTACTAGTATGTTGTGTTTAGTCCCACATTGTTTAATTATATTGTGTAACAAACTATCTCCTTATATAAATAAATAATTATGTGTTAAGGTTAATTAACACCATACAAACCTTTTCCTCTCCAAACAACACTTATAACATAGTGATTAGCAGTCTTCACATATATTAGGAATCACTATTCTCTTTTCACATGACTAGTAGTTTAAACACCTACTATCCTTCATGTGTTTAACCATCTTTTATTCACAAAACACATACTAACAATCATGCATTTCACCGTCATTTCTTCACAAGACTAGTAGTCTAAAACCTATTAAATGTCATGTGTTTCACCACCCTTTCTTCACATGATTTGTAGTCTAATAACCAACTAACCATCATGTGTTTTTCCCATGGTCAGAAGTCATACACTAATAGGATGAAGGAACCATTTGTTTTTTTCCGCCTTATCAAGCAAACATGATGATTTTATATCCAACAGAACTAACACCCGAGTACATAGATTTATAAAATTCACCAACTATTGAAGCAAGAGTGACATTGATCCGAGACAACAAATATTTATTGGATCTAGTACATTCCATCTGATTCATAGTAGACACTGGCAACTTCGATTCGAGACAACAAGCACATTTTGATCTATTTCGTACAGTATTATCCGTTTGAGGCCGACATAAACCACCATTTTCTCGATTTTGTTATTTCAAATACACACTTTTGGAGTTCTTAAAACCTAGTGATTAGCCGTCTTTACATCTATTAGGAATCACTATTCTCTTTTCACATGACTAGTAGTCTAAACACCTACTAACCATCATGCTTTGCACCATCTTTTCTTCACAAGACTAGTAGTTTAAAAACCTACTAACCGTCATGTATTTCACCAACCTTTCTTCACAAGACTAGTAGTCTAAACACCTATGAACCATCACGCATTTCACCATCATTTATTCACAAAACACCTACTAACCGTCATGCATTTCACCATCTTTTCCTCATAAGACTATTAGTCTAAAAACCTACGAACCGTTATGTGTTTCGCCATCCTTTCTTCACATGACAAGGAGTCTAATAACCACTAATCTTAATGTGTTTCTCTCATGATTAGAAGTCATAAACTAATAGGATGAAGGAACTATTAGTTTTTTTCCGCCTTATCAAGCAAACACGATAATTTCATTTCCAACTGAATCAACACGCTACTACCTAGAATTATAAAACTGACAAACTCTTTTACTGAGAGCTATATAGATTCGAGGAAACAAATATTTATTGGATCTAGTACGTAATATTTGATCCATAGTAGACACAGGCAACGTCGATTCGGGACAACAAGCACGTTTTAATCTATTGCGTACACTTTTATCCGTTTGAGGCCGACATAAGCCACTTTTTTTTTATTTCGTTATTTCAAATACACACTTTCGGGGTTCTTATCGTATAGTGATTAGCAGTATTTATATCTACTAGGAATCACTATTCTCATTTCGCATGACTAGTAGTCTAAACACCTACTAACCATCATGCATTTTACCATATTTTCTTCACAAGACTTGTACTCTAAAAACATACTAACCGTCTTGTGTTTCACCATCCTTTCTTCACATGACTAGTAATCTACTAATCTATTAACCGTCATGTCTTTTTGTCATGGTCAGAATTCATACACTAACAAGATGAACGAACCGTTAGTTTTTTCCACCTTATCAAAAAACATGATGATCTTATTTTTCAACTGAACCAACACGCGAGTGTCTAGATTTATAAAATTAACCAACTCTTGCAGTTAGAGCGACATTGGTTCGAGGCAACAAATATTTATTGGATCTAGTACGTAACATTTGATCTATAGTAGACACAGACAACAACGATTCGAGACAAGAATCATGTTTTGATCAATTGCGTATACTTTTATCCACTTGAAGCCGACATAAACTACTCTTTTTTCGATTTCGTTATCTTTAATGCACACGCTCGGAGTTCTTATCACATAGTGATCAGCAGTCTTTATATCTTCTAGGAAACACTATTTTCTTTTCACATGACTAGTAGTGTAAACACCTACTATCCTTCTTGCATTTCACCATCATTTATTCATAAAACAGATACTAACCATCATGCGTTTTACCATCTTTTCTGCGCAAGACTTGTAGTCTAAAAGCCTACTAATTGTCATGTGTTTCACCTCCCTTGCTTCACATTACAAGTAGTCTAACAACCTACTAACCGTCATGTGTTTTTCTCATGGTCAGAAGACATGCATTAACAGGATGAAGGAACCATTTGTTATCTTCCGCATTTTCAAGTAAACATGATGATTTTATTTCCAACAGAACTAACACCCGAGTATTTAGATTTATAAAATTCACCAACTATTGAAGCGAGAGCGACATTGATCAGAGACAAAAATTATTTATTGGATCTAGTATGATCCATCAGATTCATAGTAGACATTGGCAACTTCGATTCGAGACAACAAGCACGTTTTGATCTATTGCGTACACTTTTATCTGTTTGAGGCCGACATAAACCACTATTTTCTCAATTTCGTTATTTCAAATACACACTTTCGGAGTTCTTATAACATAGTGATTAGCAGTCTTTTCTTCTATTACGAATTACTATTCTCTTTTCACATGACTAGTAGTCTAAACAGCTACTAACCATCATGCGTTTCACCATCTTGTCTTCACAAGACTAGTAGTTTAAAAACCTACTAACCGTTATGTATTTCACCATCCTTTCTTCACAAGACTAGTAGTCTAAACACCTACGAACCAACATGCGTTTCACCATCTTTTATTCACAAAACACCCACTAACCTTCATGCATTTCACCATCCACTACTACGATAATAGATATGTGTCACACTAAGGAAATTCACAAAGATCACAGTTTTCAGTGAAATCGTGATAAAAAGTGGTGCTTAAATTTTTTTATCTCAGTTTAAGTCCAAAGCTGAGATAAAAAGTGGATTTTAGCACGAAATAAAAGACCTTGCTCTTGCGGCGAGATAAAAAAAAAACAATCTCACCCTTACGGCGTGATAAAAGATTTTAGGGCGAAAAAAATGACATAAAAGATCTCTCTATTGTGGCGAGATAAAAAGGAAAAGACCTCATGTAATAACTCTGAATTTTAAGGAATAAAAAGTTATTTTTATTATTCGAGTTATTTATTTTAATCGCTTGAATTTCGTAAAATCTTGAATTTTGCCATAATTGCACTTTGGTCCCTCAAGTTTCAATTCTTTCGCTTTAGTCCTACTTAGCAAGCCTAGTTAGCATCTAACTATCTTGTTAGAGTAACTAAACCGAAAAGTTCCCTAGCCTTGGCAAAATGACCGTTTTGCCCCTCGTTGGAACTTTTGAACCTTTTGGACCCTAGACTTTACATTTTGATATTCATTTTCTTTTAATCTTTTTGGATTATTTCTTTGACCATTGGACAATAATGGTTAGGAGGATTATTATCCATTGGGTAATAGAATCCCAATTGTTTACATTAAAAAGTAAACTTACTTTATTGTACTTTTTAATTACTATATTATTTTCTTTGGCCTAATAACTATTATCCATTGGATAATAGATGTTAGGGGGAGTATTGTCCATTGGACAAAAGGGTTAATCTTCCTAAGTACCATTAGTTCATTTAATTAATTACTTTCCTTAATTTGGGGAAAAGTACTATTACTTTAATCAAAAGTAAATAGTGACCAAAGTACCCTTTAATTATTCTTTAATGGGATTTTTTTCTACTTTTATACATATATATATATATATATGTGTATATATGTATTGTACCTAAGTAGATTATTCTAATGCCTATGGTACCCTAGAATTAATTAGTAGTTGGAAGGTGAATCCTAGCCTTTATTCACTTGGATTGCCAAGTACCCTTGAAACCATTTGTTTATTGGGATTTTCTTACACTTGTATGACTTGTATACATGTATATATATATGTATTCTTGCAAGAGAGAGAGAGAGAGAGAGAGAGAACCCGAGAGAGAGAGAGAGAGAGGCCGAGAGAGAGAGAGAAGGGAGAGAGGAGAGAGAGGAAGGAGAGAGATGGAAGATTTGATGTAAGTCTTGAATTGAATTTTGATGTGTACTTCAAATCCTTGCATATATTTTCTTCCAATTCAAATCCTACTTCCTTTGTACTTCATATATTCACCTAGCAAGCTTCTCAACCCTTGGATCTTGTACAATTATCATCTCAACCCTCCAATTGGATGCAAGATCTCTCCAAGGTACACCATAGCCTTACAAGCTAGGATATTCCATTGATTTTCCATTGATATTTCCATTTAAGTTGGAATTTTCTTAACCCTTTGATCATGTACCAATCTCATCTCATCCTTCCATTTTGATTCAAGAATCCAACCTAGTACTAACCTAGCCATGCAAGCCTAGGATTTTCTCCTTGATTTGTGCTTCAAAGTTGGATTTGTTGGAGTTTAAAATTGGGGAATGGAGGAGAGAGAGAGGGCCGGCCAAGAGAGAGAGGGGGCACCCCTTTGCCTATAAATAGAAGCTCATTCTCACTTGAAATCTCACACCTCAAAGCAATTGCTCCTCCTTCTCTCTAGAAATTTCAAGTTCTTGTTCTTAGTTCAAAAGTTTCCTTTGTTTTGGTGAGTTCTTGAGCGAAACCCCCGAGCCACTTCCAAAACCACCCGACGGCTCTAAAAGTAGTGTAGTAGTAGTTGGTTAGGTTGTTTCTAGGAAAAGGTTTCCAAAACTTTTCCTTTCGAAACGATCGGAGCGCCGTTACGCTGCCGGATTTCACCCGACGACCAAAGCCACCGCCAAGGAGAACGGTAGTTAATCCTAACTACTTTATAGTCATTTCTATCTAATTAGTAGAAATCTTAACTAGTTTTCAAAAGCTTACTTGATTTTGTAAAGAAGGTGTGATCTTACTTTAAAAGTGACTTTGTTTGTTGTTTGAAAAGTAAAAATGCATGTTTATGTTATTTTTGGTATTCAAGCATGCTACGTGGCTTAGATGTTGTTATTATACCATTTCGGAGTTGGAATAATGCTTGTTGGTTGTAAAAAGTCTCACACGCGGAGTCTCACATGCAAACGTGACACGAAAACCAAGAAAGTAGACATATGGCACCTAGGGTGTGTTTAAAAAAGGTTGTTGTGTTTTTCCCGGTTGGAAAGTACTTTGGAAACCACATAATGACCATTTCGAGGGTATTATGTGTAAGTGTGTG
>BPLS01000511.1:0-10257 GCA_019656275.1 Rhododendron kiyosumense | reverse complement strand
GACTAGTAGTCTAAACACCTACTAACCATCATGCGTTTCACCATCTTTTCTTCACCAAAATACCTATAAACCATCATGTGTTTCACCATCTTTTCTTCACAAGACTAGTAGTCTAAAAACCAACTAACCGTCATGTGTTTGACCATCCTTTCTTCACATGACTAGTAGTATAATTACCTATTAACCGTCAAGTGTTATTCACATGGTCAGAAGTCATACATTAACAGGATGAAGGAACCATTAGTTTTTTTTCCGCCTTTTCAAGAAAACATGATGATTTCATTGCCAACTGAACCAACAGGTGAGTATCTAGATTTATAAAATTGAGCAACTCTTACAGTGAGAGCGACATTGATTCGAGGCAACAAATATTTATTGGATCTAGTACGTTACATTTGATCCATAGTCGACACAAGCAACATCGATTCGAGACAACATGCAGTTTTTGATCTATTGCGTAAACTTTTGTCCATTTCAAGCCGACTTAAACTACTATTTTTTCGATTTTGTTATCTCAAATGCACAATTTCGGAATTCTTAACACATAGTGATCAATAGTGTTTACATCTATTAGGAATCACTATTGTCTATTTGCATGACTAGTAGTCTAAACACCTACTAACCATCATGCGTTTCACCATCTTATCTTCACCAAAACACCTATAAACCATCATGCGTTTCACCATCTTTTCTTCACAAGACTAGTAGTCTAAAAACCAACAAACCGTCATGTGTTTGACTATCCTTTCTTCACATGACTAGTAGTATAATTACCTATTAACCATCAAGTGTTTTTCACATGGTCAGAAGTCATACATTAACAGAATGAAGGAACCATTAGTTTTTTTCCGCTTTTTCAAGAAAACGTGATGATTTCATTGCCAACTGAACCAACACGTGAGTATCTAGATTTATAAAATTGACCAACTCTTACAATGAGAGCGACATTGATTCGAGGCAACAAATATTTATTGGTTCTAGTACGTAACATTTGATCCATAGTAGACATAAGCAACATCGATTCGAGACAACATGCATGTTTTGATCTATTGCGTAAACTTTTGTCCATTTGAAGCCAACTTAAACTACTATTTTTTTGATTTTGTTATCTCAAATGCACACTTTCGAAATTCTTAACACATAGTGATCAATAGTCTTTACATCTATTACGAATCACTATTATCTTTTCACATGACTAGTAGTCTAAACACCTACTAACCATCATGCAGTTCACCATCTTTTCTTCACAAGACTAGTAGTCTAAAAACCAACTAACCGTCATGTGCTTGACCATCCTTTCTTCACATGACTAGTAGTATAATTACCTATTAACCGTCAAGTGTTTTTCACATGGTCGGAAGTCATACATTAACAGGATGAAGGAACCATTAGTTTTCTTTCCGCCTTATCAAGCAAACAAACATGATAATTTCATTTCCAACAGAACCAACATGCGAGTATCTAGAATTATAAAATTTACCAATTCTTGTAGTCAGACCGACATTGATTCGAGACAACAAATATTTATTGGATCTACGATGTAAGAATTGATCCATAGTAGACACAGATAATATCGATTCAAGACAACAAGCAGATTTTGATGTATTACGTACATTTTAATTCGTTTGAAGCTGACATGAACCACTAATTTTTTGATTCCGTTATATGAAATGCTCACTTTCGGAGTTCTTATTACGTAGTGATCAGGAGTCTTTAAATCTACTAAGAATCACTATTCTCTTTTCACATGATTTGTAATCTAAACACCTACTTACCATCATGCATTTCACCATATTCTCATTAGAAAACACCTAGTAACCATCATGTGTTTCACCATCTATTCTTCTCTAGGCTAGTAGTCTAAAAACATACTAACCATCATGTGTCTCCCCATCCTTTCTTCTCATGACTAGTAGTCTAATAACCTACTAACCGTCATGTGTTTTTCACATGGCAGAAGTCGTACACTAACAGGATGAAAGAACCATTTGTTTTTTTCAGCTTTACCAAGCAAACACAATGATTGTAGGGAGGTATTCCCGAACAGGTACAATTAGTCACCGAACACGTGATGTACAGGAGCACGTGGTAGGTGTGACAGGGCTTATCGCCGAGCAGTGCGGTGAACGGCGATGTGGACCAGTGACATGAGAAGTCATTAACCCAGGCAGTCTGTTCGGCTAATAAGGACAAAAGACATGTGAAGTCATTTGTCCAAATGTAACGATTAGGACCAGTTGTATGTGAGGTCATTGGTCCGTGTGGACTGTTCGGCAACGAGATAGCTGAACAAGGAAAGAAGTTGCCCTAAATCGTGAGGCGGCAAGAATGGTCTAGAAGATTCCGGAACAGTGATACTCAGTAAAGGAATGAGATTCCGAGTATATAGGATCAAGGCTAGACACCCAACGTGAATGAGATATTCGGGTGATTATGAGAACGAGTCCCAGAAGGACTAAGCTATTATACCGATAAGGGAATGAAAATCCGAGGGATACTGATAAGCACCCAAGATTGTCCAATCGGGGTGTCGTAAGGTTCTAGTTAGTGGCGTTTTCATGTTCTTTTTGACTTTTCTATTCAATTTTGCTCGTGAGGTGGTTTGTTTATGATTTCAGGATAAACGTTGTTAAAACACCGTTTTATGATAGCAAGCCAAGCCCCAAGCAAGAGCGGGTGTCTACGCCCGGTGGAACTCGTGCCAAGGCGACCCAAGAGTGGTGGCATGTTGCGTCGGGTGAGCTAGGAGGCTGCAGGTGGCCCAGCCAAGGCCACTGCTTGGCAAGCAAGAAATAAGCAGGTGGTATCGATACGGGTGTAATTGCCGTATCGATACAAAATAGAAACAGAGCGTTTGGATTTTGCCTGTAAAGCACTGGTATCGATACAGATTAATTTCTGTATCGATACAAGTTGTTTCGTGCAAATATTTTGCTACTTTTTGAACTTTCCATTAGTGGTATAGTTGCCATTTTTGGCCTGTTTTTAGATATTTTTGTACTGAGGCAGTGAGAGGATATATATCTCTCCTTCTCTCTCTTATTCATTAGCTAGGAAAAAAATATCTCTTTAAGTCTTTTTCTTGTTAGAACTCCATTAAAGGCCTTTGAAGCTTTTGTATTAATTCTTACAAGAACTCAAGCAAGTAAGTCTCGTTCTTTGTTTTTCCGTTTGTTAACGTTGTAGCCGTGGACTAGATCCTCTATAAAATCAAGTTTCTTTTCGTTTTCATCTGCTAAATTCTATGTCGCGTTTTCATACTTTGTTTTATGCTTTAAGTATGTGTGAGTAGTCATTTGGCCAAGTCTCGGGATAATCTTTCCCGAGGAGTTAGGTAGTTACTTGGTTCTCTAATCTTCGGGCTTTAACCCATGATTTACGGAGTAGAGCTTAACTTGCATTTTTGGTCTAAGCAAGGGGTGTTAACTACTCGGTAAGGCGTTTGCCAAGCGGTCTTGGCAAACGGCTCGCCGAGGGCTCGTGGCCTCCTATGTTTTCGATAAATTCGCCTAACAAGTTGGTTTGCCTCCGTTAAATTATATTTTTCTTGAAACGTAGTCTTTGACGCTAAATCTTCCGGGCGTGAGCACACGGTCGTGACTCTCGCCTGAGTTATATTGAGAACCGGTAACGTCCTTTGTCAAGGGTTAGAAGATCCTTAGACTTGCCTCTTTAAGTCAATCAAAGCGTTTCTCCTAATCTTTTGCCTTGTTGTTTTTCTCCGTTTCAAAGCAACTCTAGTTGGCCGCCTTGAACGCCGAACTCTACCATTTCATCCTACAATCCAATTAAGCTACCATCGAATTCCCTGTGGTACGATCCCGGTCTTACCGGTTTACTATGCTATCGATGACCTAGCCCTACGCTTGGGGTTTTATTCAACCATATTTGAAGGTGAGGTTTGAAGGCTAAGCAGATACTAGGTTTCCTATCGAGATAGGAATCCTAGGGCAACAGGGATGCTTGGGCAGCAAGCATCTGTGAATCTATAAGTACGAGGTAAACCTAGAGGTAAAATGTACGCAATTCTTGGGATTCACATTATTCTCCTACTGTTAATTAGGGTTTATTGACTAGTACGTGATACTAACTTTGGCATCAGAGGGCCTTTGCCACGAGAGGCAAAGGTGCACTCACCTTTTGTCTGTTTTGCAGATTAGGGTTCCGACGACGAATTAGGGTTCTGGTGAAGGGGCACGAATAAGCCGTTGCAATCCAAGTTGGTCCGAGGCATCAATTGTTTTCATCCTCCTACAATTGGCGCCGTCTGTAGGAAATGAAAGAATTCCCTGAAAAACAACCATGGTGGGAAAAGATCCAATCACACCGTTTGATTCGAAGAACCAGTTAGGTGGGGGAGGAGATAGGTCTCCACCAGGTGCTCCGAAAAAGCCCACTGGTGGACATGGCAGAAAAAGCACGAGCAAAGATATCTCCAAAGAAAAAGGAGACAGAACTGCCTCGAGCTCCACGAGAAGGAGCAAGTCCCGTCAAGGAGAAGAATCAATAGCATACTCGCAAAGTATACACAGTAGCGAAGATATCCTCGATCACAAGAGGAAGGAAATCGAAGGATATGCTTGTTTAATCAAAAAACGAGAATATGAGATACGAGAGTTACAGCGGGTACGAGAGCATCCAGAAGATTCTGGACTTTCAAGAAGGAATTCCGAGAGAGACAGACGGACTCTGGTGGTCCATAAGCAGGCTCATTCACGGGGGAGAAGGAGCAAGAGTCCTACTATAGGGCGATACGAGGCTTTTCCAAGAAAGAGGAGGAACAGGAGTAAAAGCCAAACACCGAAAAGACGTAGGGCTTCTTCACAACAAAGGAGGAGCAGAGATCGAAGTTCCACCCCAAAAGAGGAAGAAACAACGAAGCATCACCGTGATAGGTACGAGAGGCCTGATGCTGACTGGGCCAAAGCTACGGCTCACAAGACGAAGGAAATCGAGGATGGAACAGTGACTGAACGTGAAGCAGCATGAAAGGCCCTAAGCAACATAGTGGCTTCTCCCTTCTCAAGGAGGCTATAAGAGGCTAGGTTGCCGAGCAGAGTGAAGCATGGTACGTTCATACTTTATGAAACAAACGAGGACCCTGTGCTCACATATAGCACTATCAGCAGGCTATGTTCATGCATGAAGGGGATGAAGCCATCTTATGCAAAATGTTCCCTTCAAGTCTTGGCAAGGTTGCTTTGTCTTGGTTTCATAAACTGACAACACGATCCATACGAGGATGGAGTCAGTTGGCTGAGGAATTCACTACCCGGTTCTTGACAAGCAGAAAAGCCCCAAAGACATTTGAAAGCCTTTCCACCATGAAGCAAGCAGAAAACGAGCCGATCAGGGATTATGCAAAGAAGTACTGGGAAACTTTCAATGAGATTGAAGGTTGCAGTGAAGAGTATGCCATTACAACCTTTAAGATTGGTTTACCTGTTCGGGGAGAGCTGCGTCGCTCATTTAATAAACATCCGGTAACCACATTAGCTAAACTAATGGAACGGATAGAGCAACACGCCAGAATGGAGGATGACATACTCCGCGAGGATGGCAGGATTATTGCCGAACAGCCTAAGGCACCTGTCAAAAAGGTGGATAAGCCAGAGCCCAAGACTTACAAGGAGAGAAAGAAGTATGGGCAGGCTAAGAAAGAGCCGTACAAGGATAAGCAAACTCTTGATCCCAAATCTTTCTTTTCTATCACTATGGTTTGTAAGGAACCAATTTATACGATTCTTTATCGAATAAAGAATCAGCCAATGCTTTAAGTGGCCCCAAGTCTTGGCGGAGATAAGGACGCAAAACGTGCTACGAATCAGCACTACAGCTACCACAAAGATTGGGGCCATATGATTGAAGATTGTGAGATGTACAAAAGACACCTTGACGATTTGGTCTCTCGGGGCTATCTCAAGGAATTTATCCAAGAAGACCCCAAGGACAAAGGGAAAGCCATGGAACTGGATTACGAGCAAAATCCTAAAGGGGTGATCCATATGATACATGGGCTGGCCACACCTTATACGAGAAATAAGGTTAGGCTATTACAAAGGCAGGTCAAGCACGATCAGCATGTAATGCGATTGGGAAACGAGAGAGGATGAGAAAACGTTGTGTGCAAAGAAGGCATAGCATTCACAGATGATGATCTGGGGGAAGTCTAAATACCCCACAACGATGCTTTGGTCATAACCCTACGAGTTGGGGAATATGACATCGAGAGAATTTTAGTAGACTCAGGGAGTTGTACAGAGGTAATGTACTACGATGCGTTCAAGAAGCTGGGGCTGGCCCAAACAGACTTAGAGCAATCTACAACACCCCTGATTGGGTTTGGTGCAGGAGCAGTCTGGCCTCTTGGAAAAGTGACATTGCCTGTTCGAGCTGGGTCAGTTGTGTTGAGAACTGACTTTTTAGTTGTAGATGTTCCTTCTTCCTATAACGCGATTATAGAAAGGACATGGCTGCAAAAAATGAGAGCCGTTTCTTCAACTTATCACCAAATGGTGAAGTTCCCAGGATCTAATGGGGTCGAAGCGATTAGAGGCAATCAGAAAGTGGCCCAACAATGCCTGATTTCCATCATTAAAAGAGCCCCCAAGGCCCATCACATTCATACGTTGGAGGTACCAGATCAACCAACTATTGAGGATGTCGGAAGATGTCCGGCTGAAAAGGTGGTTGAGGGCTTGAAGAAAATTCAGATCAACGAGATTGATCCTGAAAGATATTTCTTAATTGGAGAATCACTACCAGCAAACGAAAAGGCTGAATCAATGCAATTTCTGAAGGAATATGTCGATGTATTCGCGTGGGCACCAGAAGAGATGCCCGGGGTAGATGCAAGTATAATCTGTCACCATTTAAATGTTGACCCTCAGCACAAGCCAGTCATTCAAAAAAAAACACAGAGCAGCTGTGTAGCATGTGGATGCTGTTATTGAAGAAGTCGATTGTTTGCTAGAGGCGAAAGCAATACGTGAGGTTTATTACCTTGAATGGTTGTCTAACACCGTGGTCGTGAAGAAGAAGAACAGGAAGTGGCGTGTCTGTGTGGACTTTACAGACATGAACAAGGCATGTCCAAAGGATAGTTTTCCTCTACCAAGGATAGACCAGTTGGTTGATGCAACAGCAAGCTACGAGCGAATGAGTTTTCTTGATACATATCGCGGATATCATCAGATTGCTATGTTTGGACCTAATCAAGAGAAGACTTCTTTTATCACTCCACGAGGGTTATACTGCTATAGCGTTATGCCATTTGGGCTGAGAAACGCTGGGGCGACATACCAAAGACGTGCAACTATCATGTTCAAAGAGTTGCTTGGAAAAACTATGGAGGTGTACGTAGACGATATGGTAGTGAAGAGTCGAGATAAACGAGGGCATATAACGGATTTGAAAGAAGTTTTTGAAATCTTGAGGAAGTATAAGCTGAAGCTCAACACTTTGAAGTGTGCATTTGGAGTTGGTTCTGGGAAGTTCCTAGGCCATTTGGTGACCATGAGGGGAATTGAGTCCAACCCCGATCAAATTGCAGCCCTGCAGAGGCTACAAAGTCCCAAAACCACAAAGGAAGTCCAGAGATTGATTGGGATGGCTGCAGCACTTAATAGATTTATCAACAGGTCAAGTGATAAGTGTAGACCCTTTTTTAGTTACCAAAAAAGAGGGAGGGATTCGAATGAGGAGCAGAGTGTGAGCAGGCTTTCCAGAAGCTGAAGAAATATCTGGCTGAGCCTCCACTTTTGTCTACCCCACAGCCAGGTGAGTCTTTAATTTTGTACTTAGCTGTTTCTGAACATGCTATAAGTGCAGTCCTGTTAAGGGATTTGAGAATCGAGCAAATCCCAATTTATTATGTTAGCAAGACACTGCTGGATGCAGAGACGAAATATCTGCCCCTAGAAAAACTTGTCCTGGCACTTAGGACAGCAATGAGGAAATTGCTACTCTACTTCCAAAGCCAAAAGGTTGTGGTTTATACTGAGTTTCCACCGAAATCAATGCTACGAAAGACAGATTTCTCGAGAAGAATCTCGACGTGGTCTGTCGAGTTGAGCCAATATGATATCGATTATCAGCCACGTACAACAATCAAAGGCCAGGTGTTGGCTGATTTTGTGGCAGAGTTTTCTCCCGCGGTAGCTCCCCTGCCTCCTACGAAAAAGGAACAGGAGACTAAGACATTATCCACGAAGGACAAAGTCTCAGCCGAACAGGACAATATGGAATGGAAATTATTCGTTGACGGATCAGCTTGTAATACTGGTTCAGGAATTGGGATTGTCCTTTTTCCTCCTGGAGGAGTAATGATTGAACTATCTGTTCGGCTCGGTTTCAGTGATTCGAATAATGTCGTGGAGTATGAGGCACTTCTAGCTGGATTGAAAAGTGCAAGGACTTTAAAAGTAGAACGAGTCAGGGTGTATTGTGATTCACAGCTCGTGGTAAATCAACTGTCCGGGGAATACCAAGCCCGAAATGAGAATATGGCGGCATACGTGGAGGCAGCCAAAGATATACTTGATACCTTCGAAAGGGTTCATATTGAACAAATAAGTTCTGGACAGAATGCTCATGCCGATTCTCTGGCTTGGTTAGCTGCAGCTGTTCCAACCGAACTCAAGCGGAGGGTAGCAGTTGAGTACCTGACAGAGAAGGAGTGTTAAGCTGGTCTTGGACGTGAACCAAGGACCAAGTTGGATGGACCCAATTGTGCAGTTTTTACGAGATGAAATACTCCCCAATGATAAAAAGAAAGCTCATAAGATCAAAATCAAGTCTGTAAGGTTTTGGCTGTCCCCAGAGGGGAAGCTTTACAGGAAGTCCTTTACAGGTCCGTATTTACTCTGTGTGCACCTCGAGATGGTGCAAAAATTTCTGCACGAAATTCACGAAGGGACTTGTGGAAGCCATGCTGGAGGTAGATCCATTGCCCACCGAGCAATTACTCAAGGCTATTGGTGGCCACATATGCAAGAGGATGCCAAGGTATATGTGAAAATTTGTGAAAAATGTCAGAAATTCTCACCAATAATTCGAACACCAGTCGAGGATCTGGTGCCTTTGACAAGTCCTTGGCCGTTTGCTCAATGGGGAATGGATATTGTGGGTCCATTACTGTAACGACCCTGATTTTTGGTCGTTAAAAATTTCGTTAAATATTTGAATTTTATTTTAATTTCCTTAATTTCCTTGTGGTTTGTCAAAATTGCATTTTTGCCCTTCAAATTTCGTTTCTTGGCATTAAACCCTAATTGGCAAGCCTAGTTAGTTTCTAACCAACTTGTTGGAGAAACCGAGCTAGCAAGCCACCTAGTTACTTTTATCAAACCGCAAATGGACCGTTTTGCCCCTCTTGAATCTTTTGAACCCTATACTAAGAATTGAATATCCTTTTTCATTTAATTATTTTGGTTTTATTCTTCGTCCATAGGACGATAATTGTTAGGGAAACTATTATCCATTGGATAATAGAACCCCATTTGTTTATATTAAATGTATACTTGGTCAAAGTACTAAGAATATTAAAAAGTAACTTTTTGATTACTTAAAGTACCTTTTTGGATTATTTTAATATTTAATCTCCCTAGCAACTATTATCCATTGGATAATAAAAGTTAGGATGGTTATTATCCATTGGGTAAAAGAGTTAGCCTTCCAACCAAGCACATGGGTTATTAATTTAGTATTTTCTTTTAACCCCATGTGTCAGGTACCCATTATTTTAATTGGAAAGTACTTAGTAGCCTTTAAAATCCTAAGATTTCATTAGTACCCTTGGTATTATTTTTATTGGATTTTGATTCTTCCTTGATACATAAGTACTTATGTATATATTAATTTAGTACTTGGTTGATTGTTTAATTAGCATTGTACATATATACCTAATTGTTAGTTATTAGGAAAATCTTAACCTTTTGATCCTATTGTACAAAAGTACCTTTATCCTATTATTCTTTCTTGCATAGTTATATATGTATATATATAAGTACTTGAGAGAGAGAGAGAGAGAGAGAGAGAGAGAGAAGAGAGAGAGGCCGGAGATAGGGAGGAGAGAGAGAGAGAGAGAGAGAGAGAGAGGAAGGAAGGAAGAAGGAGAGTTAGTTGTACTCACCTTGATTTTTCTTTGTACTTCATATCTTGGTGTATCTTTCTTCCTAGCTAAGTAACTAACACTCCATTTGTAACGCCCCCAAAATTAGGGTACGTTAATGAAGCATTTATTACATAATAAAGAGA
>BPLS01000510.1:494297-523095 GCA_019656275.1 Rhododendron kiyosumense | reverse complement strand
CATTTTTACAATACACTGTTCAAACTCAAAGCACTTCGACCAATTGTATTGAAAAATACCATTACGTTTATTGAGATAGATCAAGTCATATAGATTTCCAGAAACGTCAAAATATCAAACAGACTTTATTATATTGAATGGGAGATGGCAATTTTCAATATAACATCAAGTAAAATATGCAATGAAAATCTATTCAACTATACAATTCCATGCAAAAAAATGCGAAAATGTGTTCGGGTCCTAGTCCATACATCCTCATTCAAATAAAACATCATAAAAACACCATCTGCATCCCTCACACGCAAATGTTTTGACTTGTCCCTGCTTGTAGTATAAAATAATAACTTCCCATAGGGGCTCATATCTATGCGAGAGCAAACTTTGACGACTAACTCCTTAAACGATATGCCCTCTTTAATTACTGTGGCTTCAGATACACCACCCATATGCTTCCCCAAGCTACCATCCGCATTTGCCATGCGCTTTCCACCCAAATAACAAAAACACATCAACTTTCGAGGAGTCGTCGACGTGGCTGCACAACATCAACCAAATATATAAGCATTACGCGATTCATTCTCAATTACATGATACAGGGGACGTTCAATTGTCTGACAAGTCCAAATAAATAAGTACATATACCCATATAACCCTTTAACCTACACCAACACTTGTCTGAAAGAGGTAATATGTAAATCACACATGACAGCAATAGGAAGTCAAATATTTGTATGGAGCAACTACTACAATCCTGCAACAACCACGTCATTTAATCAAAAAGATTAAACCACTAAACTCTTGAAAACCATATGTTACACTTCATCTACAAATCAATTTGGATTAAGAGGATAACTAAAGGAACAATTACGGGTCAGAGGTGTTGGCCCGGTTTTGTTGCAAATTTTACATTTTAATACTAATACTATTACATAGCACCCACAAATTTAATGTTCCTTGACTTAGATTCCATGCCTACTCTAACCAAAACCAAAATATGTAACTGTCATATAACATAAATAACAAGTGCATCAAATATGTGACTTTGTTTCAATGATTATAAGAATTACATTACATGAGATGGTTCAAATAAAACATCAATAATCTCATTCTGTAGAGTCCAAACATACACCAAAGATACCTATTTAACTTAAAAGATTTGTCTGCCAAAGTTAATTGAAATTCTAACAGGACAGCAGTGCCAAGTGAAATATTATATGGACTGAACTACATGTTCTCTACATACCAAGTCATGTAATCAAATAGACCAAACAATTAACAAAAATGGAAATGACAAAGGGACAACAAACTGATCTAACCAACACTCTACCAATACAACTGTTGTCGGTAAACATCTGTCACATGCCAAACAAGAGCAAGCCAATAATAACCAATGTGAGCCAGATCTTGTGTAGAACAATCAAAAACTAGGGTTCAATGGTCCACATTCACTCTATCAATCCATTTATATGCTAAATAAGAACAACCACAAATAAAATTGGAAAGTTGTAGCTTTTTAACCTATCTTCGATTGAGTGTCTTTTCTGCATGTGTGTGTGAGAGAAAAATACAAGAGAGAGAGAGAGAGATACCAGAGTGAGAGACCGACTGAGAGAGGAGTTGCCATCGCCGATGAAGAGAGAAGTCGTCGTCCCCTGGTGTGAGGAGTCAAGAGAGATCGAGTGAGAAGATGAGTCACTGTCGTTGCCTGGTGTGGGGAATGAATGGAATTGAAGATTGGGGGAGAAATGAATGTTAGGGCTTATATGTGATATATAAAAGAGGGTAAAATAGACATTTCAAGTGGCCCCACCATGTATTTGTCAATATTTTTCCTTCTGTCATGCAAGTGGTAGATTGAAGACTCCAGACCATGATATTCGAATTTTTTCCGGTCAACACCTCTGACCGGTCATTTTCCCTAGTAATTTTGAAGGGCGCACAGCTGGCGAGTTGACCAATGATCACCCAAAGTAAAAGAAGGAAAAATAGTAAAACTAAACTTGGCCCAAAGTTTTAATAACAGCTAGGTTACACACCCCAAAAAAAACGATGTACGGTGTTCCTTTCGTATTTTAAGCCACAAAATTTCGTAAAAGTAAATAGAGAATTGCTGTTCACTGGGGGTTGGGGCAATTTATTCCGAACTCATGGGACACTTTTTCGGAATTATCCAATCATGTGAAGAAAAAGAATAATTTCCAAGATATGGTGTTGAAGACAAAAATACCCCTCTATTATAACACATACTCAGGGAGCAATATTATATGATTGAAAGAGCAATATAATTTAATTGAAGGTGCAATATTATGTGATTAAAAGAGCAGTGAAGCTATGCCTACCAATTCCCACGTCGATGAACTTCCACTGATACTTTATACACGATGATGTTTTGGATTTTTATTTTTTTTTTGTGTTGAAACATTTGGTTTTATCCTTCTCTTAGGACTCTTCAACGAGAGCCATACAGCTAAAAATTAATTATGATCCTTTAGGATAAAATAATCAAAAAAATAAGATCTTTGCACCGATTTAAACGGATTGAAAATCAAAACATTTAATTTTTTCAATTTGGTTTTATGGTTCTCTTAGGGCTTTTCAACGAGAGCCCTAGAGCTAAAAGTTAATTATGATCCTTTAAGATAAAATGATAAGAAAAATAAGATTTTTGCACCGGTTCAAAATGATTAAAAATTGAAACACTTAATTTTTTTTCATTTGCTTTTATGGTTCTATTTAGGGCTCGTCAACAAGAGCCCTAGAGCTAAAAATTAATTATGATCATTTAAGATAAAAATTAATTTTATTTTTCTAATCATTTTATCTTAAAGGAATGATTAGAAAAATAAAATTAATTTTTATCTTAAATGATCATAATTTAACTCTAGGGCTTTCGTTGAAAAGCCCTAAAAGAACCATAAAACCAAATGAAAAAATCAAATGTTCCAATTTTTAATCCGTTTGAACCGGTGCAAAGATCTTATTTTTCTAGTCATTTTATCAAAAAAGATCATAATTAATTTTTAGCTCTAGGGTTCTTCAATGAGAGCCCTAAGAGAAGGATAAAACCAAATGTTTCAACACACACACAAAAAAAAAATCCAAAACGGCGCCGTATAAGGTATTGGTGGAAGTTCACCGACTTGGGAGTCAGTGGGCATAGCTTTATTATTAAAAGAGCAATACTAATTTTTTCCAAATGATCGAGTACACAAATTTTGACCCTTTTTTCCCATTCTAGAAAGAGAAACTCATTCTATGAAGGGGCAATTTAGGTCCAACCCAGATTCAACTACAAATCAACTCATGATCTCATACAAGGTGCAATTTAGGTCCATAGAAGGGGCAACTTAGGTCCAAACCCAGATTTAACTACAAACTGACTCCATGTATGGGGAATTTCTTTTTCTCCGTTTCATAAATGGGGAATTTCGTTTTCTCCGTTTCATGTATGGGCAATTCCACAAAAACTTGAGGGCATAATAGTCATTTTAGGTGTCCCTTTCCATGTATTGGCAATTTCTTTTCTCTTTTTCATATCTAGATGAATTTGGAAGAAAATGGTCCATGAGTTGGGCATTATTTGCCCCTCTTACCACTATCCGGTAATTCTCCCAAAGTAAATCACAAAATTCGTATTTTAAACTACAAAAAATCATAAATAACTTCACAAAAATTCGTAAAAATGAGTCACAAAATTCGTAAATGTAAGCCAAACACACATCCACAGATGATAGAAGTCACGATGAAATATTCTACAAGTACTTTTTTTCCATATGGCTAAGGGTTTGAATCAGTTTACGCGTACTTTACGTAATCTTGACAACAAATCTCCCATCATCCACTGGTACTGGTTTTTATTTCTCCTGCCAAAAATCTGTTTAGGCAAAGAGTGCATAGAAGAATATTGCAGACTTGCAGTACTCCTAATTATTCGCCAAATTCTAGCCAGAAAATAAATTGTCAGTTCTCGAACAGAGAATTTGGTTAATGGGGTAAGGACAGATCCTCAGGTAGCGGTTCTCATGGCAGTGAAGGATGCGACAGAATTTGTTAGTATGGTTCACGATGGGGAGGGCGCAAGATCTCGAGGAGCACATATTCAATCTGGGGTTGCTCAAAGCTGGATGCGACCAGTTAGTGGGCAAATAAAGATCAATGTGGATGGAGCTTGGGTTCCGAGAGCATCGGTTGGGGGACTTCAGGAGCGGGTATGGTATTGAGGGATTCTATGGGATGTTCTATGAGCAGCAGTGGAATTTGCTCAATTGTTGCGGTTCAGTCATATCACAGTAGAGGGTGATTCTCAACAGCTTCTGAACCCAGTGCCCGGCAGGGGTGGAGGTGAATGTGGAAGATATCAGACAGTATGAGCGAGGGTTTGATAGCTGCATTTTTCAGTTTGTTCGAGGATCGTCAAATGTGGTTGCGGACAAACTTGCAAGGTTTGGATGCAAGGCGATGGCGTGAAGACTTGGGAAGCCAGACCTCCCGATTGATTATTGAGTTCGTTAGAACGTGATAATTATTCTTAGTTTGTTGGGTTGCTGTTTCCAAAAAAATTCTATTACTGCCTCCATCTCTTCTTAAGTGTTTTGTATTTTATTTTGGGCTTTCTCTAAATCAGTGTCCCTTTTTTTTATTGGCAAAAAGAATATATTATTTAAAACTTGATACGGTTACATAAAGGAAAAGAAAACCTAAACCATGATATTGATACATGAAATAGGGAAAAGAAAAAGACTTCCAATACAGCATTGGAAGAAGGGAAATAAAAGGCCGAAAACAGCAGGCCAGAACTATTAAGTTACCCTAAATCCGAAAAGAAACCCAACAACAAAGCTGGATATACCCTCGGGTCAGCAAAAGTAGTAAAGTTATTGGGTAAAAATTTGTATATTTTCTATTTTGTCCCTAAAAGTATATTTCCTTTTGAAAAGTTAATGAGTAAAAGTGTAATGATGATGTCTCCATAAAGGACAAGTATTGAAAGTAATATTTTGGAGGTACAATTATGCTGAGTCCTAAAACTATGTGAAAGTCAAACTGAAACACTTAAAAAAGGATGGAAGGAGTACCATTTTGGGGGAAAAAAAACTGAGAATTTGGTTTAAGAAATGCCAAACCAAATCAGTAACTTGTGTATCAAAAAACACGGTTATGATGTTAGGGTAAACAAGACAGACTTAAATATTCATCCTCAACCTCTTACCAATTTATGTTTCCATCCTGGTCAATTTGAACATTTAAGTTTTCATCCTCTATCTTTTTCAATCCCGATAGTGCCCTTATATACTCATACATTGGGTATCATAGATATCACAGATTTTTGGGATGAAATCATAAAGGCCAGGGTCCTGTCTTTTATTATGTGATATCAAATCCCGTAATAAACATTTTCCAATTAGTAATGATCCACTGTTCCAAAAAAAAAATGCTTTCCAATTGCAAAAAGAACACTGACCTCCATCGTCCTCTACAAAAACACAGACCTCAAGATCGTCCTCTCGCCGATCAAAAAATCACAGACCTCGCTCCACCAACCGTTTGTCCTCTGGTCTTGTCATCACCGTCGCCGTCTCCGTCCTCATCTTCCATCGCCCAACCCGAATCCCTATTGTTTCTCACTTAATTGGAAGCCTATGATATGAAACCGAATCCCTTTAATTTAGGAGTCAAGAAGGTTTATCAAGGACTGTGGTATTCATCTGAATCCCTTTAATTTAGGAATCAAACAAGCAAAGGGGTAACAAAGGTATTTCACACACTAAAAGCATGAAAACATAAGCATGAAAAAAGGTGGGATGAATTCTTACATGACATGGATAAAGAGGATACATATTTAAATATTTCGGTAAGAAACCTAAAACTTGGTATATGGTATGCACTTTTGTATTTTGAGTTACAAAAAGTCGTAAATCACCTTGAAAACTCATAATTGAATGCCAATTTGTTTGTATCGACGATTAACTGATTGGTTGTAGGGGTGAATTGGACCACAACAATCCGTAAACAACACAAAAATTTGTTAAAAAAAACCACAAAAAACCGTAAGTTTTAGCCGTTTGTTTTTACTACAAAATTCATAAACAACACGACAAAAATCATAACCAACGCGACGAAAAATCATAAAAATTACCACAAATTCTCATGAGCACCACAAAAAAGATTCATAGTGTCTACAAAAGGTGTACCGAACACCCAAAAATAAAAATAAGCCACAAAAATTCGTAAAAGGGTGTTTATAGGATTAATTAAGCCGAGGCAAAATCCCGTATGAGTTGTCTCGATAAGATTTGATAGCACACGGGAATTTTGAAGCTAAAACTTAGGAGGGAGCAAATCTCTAATTCGTAGGCCTTTGACCACCAGACAAACCTATTGAGTTAATCTAGACGCCATACGACAAATCATATGAAGAAAAGCAGATCATAGAGCCGTGCCATTGTCTAGATATGAATCAAATAATGTCATTTTTTTATATCAGCCGATGGGGATTTTACGTTTTTGAAATATATTATGAGTATTACAATAATGAGACTAAATCCTCTGATATTCTAAAAAAATATATATTTAACTGGACTAAACGATCGAATTCACGAGTACCGATTGAAGCTCAGCAGACCAAAACGTAAGTAGTTCGTAGTCATGTATGAACAAAAAATAAACCAACAAACAGAGACTTCTATAAAAGAAAAAAAAATCGGTTCTTTTTTAATAAGCATGACAACGAAAATCTAACGTATATGATGGATCGTGAGTGTGAAGCTTGACCGCGTATAATGTATCTTTGTTAACTTATCTTTTTCATATAATTTTTTTAAGGTTATATAGGAATTAGATGTGTCTCAAGTTCACAAGGACCGCAAGCATTGGTTTGAAAGGTCAGCTACGTTAACAATTAAAAAAGCAACAATATTCTTTAAATTGGATGTCGCTTTAATTCAAAACAAGCAAGCTCTAACTAAAATTCTATTAGCGAATAATTTTAACAAGATTGTTATATGAAGCATCAAGCATCTTATTTACACCCGTTTTTGGCACTCAATCCTAAACTAGATTTGGACGGCTATTTAATTGAAATTCAATTAAATTGGGCCAAAAATATATATATTTTATCAAACCAAAATTAATGGGCCAAGGCAAGATTGATTGGGCCCAATTAATTTTGGTTGGATTTGAGCACGAGTTTGAGAGTTTTGGGCCTATTTGCAAAAAGAATTTGGTTGGCCCATAACTTATCTAAGCTTGTTAAGTGTTGGTGTGGGCTAAATATGTTAATAGGCCATTTAATTTAATTAAATGGCCCATTACCTTAGAGTCCCATGAAAAGTGGAAGGTGGGTAAATGTTTGTTGTCTTGCAAAGAGCAAGTCAAATGGCTAGTAGCCTCTGTTTTCCCACAGAAATAGGAAATGGAGGAGATCCACTATCCCATTTTCTGCCACATGGCTATTTTTCCAATCAAATAGCCCATGAGCTTTCAAACCCACGGAAATAGGGAGTTGAGGAGAAATACGCGGCCCACTATTCTCTTAACTACCCATGATTTAAAGAGAACATGTGCACTATTATGATAATTTTCTATAACCGTTTCATTATGGAGGAAAAATTGGGAGATCACTTGTTACCACGAGAGGAAGCCAACAAATCCCCTTCCCATGCAGATTCATGAAGAGCCGTGGCTTAAAAATACTAGAAGACAAGAAGAAAAAAGGGTCCTGTTTACACCCATTTTTGACACCCAATTCTAGGCAAGCGTTGGAGGGCCATTTAATTAATTTTTAATTAAATTAGGCCATGAAATGAAGAGCTATTGGGGCTAAATGTATTGGGCCAAAACAATGTTGGCGGGCCTAGTTAATTTTAGTACATGCAGGCCACGGGTTCAAGTTATTTAATTATGGATTATGATTATTTGAAGTCCAACGGAGCATGCAAATTAGGCTTTTTATTGTTTAAGAGGCCCGTTACCATGCCTTGGTAAGAATCTGACGGAAATAAAGAGAAGTCAGTGGAAATTTTCAACACATGGCCATTTGACTTGGTCAAATAGCCTATTACTCATCAAGTGCCCACGAAAAATGGAGAAGAGAATGGCCCACTCTCTCTTTTAACTACCCATGAATAAGAAAGAACATGTCTTGGTAATGTTTGGAACTGCTATTAACCACCCACTAGTCCACCAAGTGCAGTTGCATGGGACACTTGGCACAATGGAGTGAAGTCTGAAAATATATATTCACATGCAAAAACTGCCAACAATCTGGTTAGTGGGACACGTGGCGACGCAGCAAGGAGGCGGGAAATTCCATTCAGAGCTGAAGCACTATATTCCTCACTATAAATAGCCGAATTCAAGAAGAAAAAAAGGTTCCACACACCAATCAAGCTCAACGCTTAAAATTAAAGTCTTTTCAGTGAAGTAATTATCTCACTTCTCTCTCATTTACTCAATTATTTTTCCAAGTAATTCGGATTTTCTATCTCTCTTGTACTCCAACTTTATTATTACGACATAATAAAGTTACTCATATCTCTCTTGTATTCCCAATTTTGTTATTACGATATAATAAAGTTATTCTACGATGTTCTCTATTTTTTCTCACACGGTTGGAAAATTTTAAGTCCACTTCGTTGTGGCAAACCACGAATCTCTTTGTGACCTCACCATTTGGGTCACATGCAGTCGCACTACATACGAAGTCAGATCGAGGCGCACTCACGTCTTCCATATGTTGGACATCGACAAGTACTGGCACGCCCGCGCTTACACCGCACACGCGCCATTAGATTTTCCGCTCATGCCTACCCGGCGGAAAAGTGGGAAACAGGTCGACACACCAATCAAGCTCAATGCTTAAAAACCAAAGCCTTCCCAGTGAAGCAATTATCTTACTTCTCTCCCATTTACTTAATTACTTCTCCAAGTAATTCGGGTTTTCTATTTCTCTTGTACCCCAACTTTATTATTACGACATAATAGAGTTATTCATATCTTTCTTGTATTCCCAACTTTATTATTACGTTATAATAAAGTTATTCTACGTCGTTACTTCTTTTCCTGCACGGTTAGAAAATTATTAAGTTCTTACTCGTAGAGGCAAAATCACGAACCAACACTGCAATCTAGCCCTTACGTTTGCAGCACAATTGCTTTTACAGATTTGAAGTCAGAAAATAGACGCTCAGCCCTTACATTAGACGCGACAAGTCTTGGCACACCCCACTTAGCCCTTGAGCCATTTCGAAGCCGAACACATCTACAAATAGGTGTATATATATTACTATATTTTTATTCCATTGTTCAGCGTGGATGAGAGTGTTTGTTAGGTCACAGTTAGCGTTATAGGATTAGTGAACTAGATTAGTACAAGCAATGATGGGCGCAGAATTTGTACCTAGCGAGGACCCAATTCACATGTATTTCTTCATTGATAACGAAAGTGTATTCTATAAAACTTGCTAGGTCCGAAAGAGACAGATTGTGTGTATATACCTACTTGCCATTTAATTTTATACACGTGAAAAAATAATTGTTGAGAATTTTAGGTACTTTTTCACAGGTATAGAGAAATTTCAAGAATTATTTCTCATCCAAGAAATTTGCAAGAGCCAATCCCATAAAAATATTCAAACTAAACTAAAAATTTGACAAAAACTTCTACAACATGCGAAGATTTTTGGAGTTTTTCAGGCGTTCGGACACCTCCGGCACCCCTATGTGTCTGCCTCTAACTTCTAAGGCCGTCTCATGAGGTAAGTCGTGGAAGGGGTTGGTTCCGGCCCCCAAATAATGGTCCAAAATTAAGGTCTCACTATAATGTAATTTACATATTAATATTAAAATGTTTCTAAATAAAACACAATTGTATCTTATTTTCTTCAAAAACTCTTGCGATAATATCTTTTTCCATTTATATTGTCATAATTGTTTCCTTTCAGTTGGATTTTTTTTGTTATTTTTGTACTTTTATCATTTTATAAAAAATTGATGAATATGTAAGGAACTCAATATAGAAAATTTGTTTCGAGCCTCTAAAATATATGAGCCGAACCTGCTAACTACAAGTAATGTTAAGTAAATGCTCTTCCATCAGCTGGAACCCTGAATCTTTGGTACGTGACCGTTGGGCTCTACGCCCAGGTCTTGCAGAGGCACAGTTAACCCACTTCCATTTGAGTTCGCTTTGAGTGGACTCTGGCCCATAAATAAAGTCCAAAACCATTCAACAAGCACTGCCAACCCAACAGGCCTAACCGGCCCAACCTCTCAACCCAAGAAACCAAATTCCAAAGCAAACAAAATCAGAAGAAAACTGAACACAACCCACAAAATGCTCGCCACTGCAAGGGCGGTGAGCTCCAAATGCTCACCAGTTCCATACCCAACCTTCCGCCGCAAAACCCATATGGACTCACCTCCTAAAACCCTCTCTAGCTGCACATTCCCGAGGTCTTCTTCTCTCTCCTCTCCCATGCAAGTAGAGAGAGAAGGGAATGGATTCTTCCTCCGTGATAACCCTCCAAGAATGGCAGGGTTGGGGCACCGCCTCTTCTTTGCCGGCCATGGTTGCGGAGATTGTCGAGGAGTTGAGGGGTTTGGAGAGAGATATGGACGGACAGATGAGCTTCGGAGGTCTTGGCGAAAAAATCAAAGTAATATATGTTTGACCCAATTCTTTGTGTTGCACTTGGTGTGTATGTCTGCCTATATATATACTATTTGTGAAGGTTGGTTTTTATTGGTGAGAACTCTCTTGTGTGTTTCTTTTTACTGTTGGGATTTTCCTGTTTGATTTATGTTGCTGAGATTTTTAAGTAGCAAGTCTTCTATTGGGAATGGGTAGGGGACCTGATATAATAAAACATTAATCATATTTAGGGAATTGGCTGTTTGTAAACCGGATAAATACATGGGAAAACTGCCCTTTCCAGCCCTCTGCAACCGCACTTCCACGACCGAGTTGAGATTGGTAGTTTAGTCAGAAATTCAATGTGAATATTGGAGCGTAGTGGTGATCTTGGAGATGTTTGAGGAAATAGAATACAAAGTTCTCATAATTATACTCTTGGATTATGTGGAATGTAGAGCAAGTCCAGTGGCGGCAAAATGGCTTAAGTCATTGCTAAAAATTGGCCAAAATGGAAAAAATGGTGCCCGTATGGTCTGCCATTTTCGCAGCCAAAAATGGCTGCAGCCATTTCTATGGCCATTTTCACCCAAGCATGTGTGCTCAGGTGTGCTCCAAGGGCCTCGGTCCTCACATCCAAAACCTGCTGAAACGGATCAACTTAATCCTTACTATGGAAGGAGTTCATGTACTTTTAAGAGTAAGTAAATTGAATTTTTATCTGTTTGTCTTAACACTACATGAATTTCTCTATTCATGTATATGAAGATTAAGTTGGAGGTTTATGTCTCACTTAGCTTTTGCATTTGAGACAAATCCGTACATATTTTACTTTAGAGTATTATCTATGGTCACCATGCTATTAATCAACTCTACTTCATAGGCTTTCTTAGATGCATACCTGTAATCCTCTCTGCTAATGTACAGGGAGACTTCAAGGTCCACGAGGATAAAAAACATAGAGCAAAATATCAGGCTTTAGATGATTCGGAAAAGAAGATGCAATTCTTTTCAGCTCGACAAATTGCATGTCGCTTGCTAGGTAGTAGGTACTACCTTTGCCAGAAGGTATGTGGTCATTATCGAACTACATGTTTCATCAGGTATTATGACACGTTCTTCAGTTTTTCTGGTTCCGTTTCTTTATATCATAATTAGCTTTATTTATCATCGAAGAGTTAATTTCTTATAAAGGTTTGCAACTTTCTAGTGCTGGCTTGCTCTGGAAGATTGCATGTGTACTAAGGTTGTGCCCTTCTCTCTCTGTCATGGCATACGGTTCTGGTTGTACATGCATCCAAAGGTTTGATTTCTGTACTCTTTTCAAGCAGTGATTCTGGTTTAACATCTTCAACTATCACCCAACAACATTCTCTTTTGGCAGGATTTCTTACGACAGAACAATACAGGAAAGTTGTTATGGCAAGTTTTTGGAGTTCAATCTGCAACTTTGTGCATTTATGGAATTGCTGAACATGAAGAAATCATGTGGAATGCTTTCAAGCTTGCAGGTATTGAGTGATGTTTCATGCTATTTATTTTCATTGGTCCATTTTCGATACTATGAAGGATATATTGCATAAATGTTTACCATTTTTGTGCATAGAATAAATGTAGTAGTTGGTACTTGGTAAGTTTTTCTATGAAGCACTGACACTCCTAAGTACTATGAAGCATCCACACTCCTAAGTGTTCTTCGTATAATCATATCCATGTCAAACACACCAGGGACATCGACATGCCACGCGGCTTTTCCAATTATTTATAATAGCATTTAATAGGGGACATGTGGGAAACACGCCAAGTGAGATACATGGGGACATGACGCGATGTCGCTTCATAATTTCAAAGATTTATTTCAAGGGCATCCTTGTGCTCCAAGGTTTGTATTTTGTAGAAGCAGTGTTAGTATTTATTTTTGTACTAAGATAGTATTGGTTTCCAATAGTTTGGGTGTTGGCGGATACAATACTCAAATTAATCACAATTAAAAATATATAAAAATAATCTGTATCTCTTTTTAGTTTTGCCATGTCCAATGTTGAGTCCGTGTCTCCATTAATTTGATTGGTTGAACGTGTCCATATCCTTGTCTGTGTGAGTGACTCTTAGGTTTCCACTTTCCATATATCTCCTTGCTTCGATCTGTTCCAAGTAAACAAGTTTGGCATCTAGACGATTGTACATTTTGCATTGGAATAGCTTGATTGGAACATTTAGGAAATAGTTTTGGGGGTATTGGAGGTTAAAGTTAAACACATCAAGCACCATTGTGTTGTGTCTGTTGAGGACGGCTGGGCGGCCCGGTGGCACCCAAAAACAATTTTTAGCCGAAGCTGTTAGCCGACTTTAGAGCCCAAAGGTCAAATTTAAAGAGCTTTATTGGGCTTAAGAACTAAGGTAGCATAAAATGGTGGTGTAAAAATTCAAATTAGGATAATAGCAATTTAAGGTCAATTGTGGCATGTAACTCTAAGCCTTTGAGTGCAATTTACCCTCATTACAATAGTTCCCATAGCGTCCGTGCATAATATTTGTATGCAAAAAAGCAAGCTATTGTAGTGTTGTGGAGTATAGTACATGAATGCATGGAAAATATAATTAGTGGCCTTGATTGTTGGACTAGGTTGATATTTCTGGTTGTTATCCTTAATTTAGGCACATAGATATGACGCCTCTTCTTGGAACAACTACTTTGCTGGCATCCATTGATTAGTGGAAGTTCTTTAGTTCCTTGGTACTTAATCATGGATTGCAGAAATCTAATTTCTTTCTTGTCGATTTCAGGGAAAGAAAAGGTTTGGTGCCTTTATCCAAATAAGAATGCACCAACACAGTCGGTTTATGATGCATTTGGTCAAGATTCTTCAACGAGTCCACAATGCATGCCGAACGTGGTATTATTTCCTTTTTCTTGGTAATTCAAAATGCTGATAGATTTATGCAAATAGGTCCATTTTTACTCGTACGTTACTTCAAGAAAAATAGGCCCAAAAAAGTATTTTAATAGTGTCTGTCATATCAGTTGACTCTAGTTAATTCGAAGCCGTCTTTAAAATTTATTTAAACCCACGAAAGCATAACTATGGCATTCGAGTTGGCTATGTGAATTATGCTTTGGAGTCCGCACTATCTGTGGCCATTTTGCTTATTCTTGGTCCATTGGGACAACAGTAAGGTAATTGAAAGTGGTTACTCATATTCCAAAGTACAAGAATTTCAGATCCTATATGCTCTTTGTACAATGTTGCGCGTCCACGACTGTGGGTGTGGTGACTGTGGTTACTGTAGTTTTGTGCACTTTAATGTAAAATTTCTTACATCTTATTTCAGTTCAACAAGATGGTAATTTTCATGTTGACTCTGCACAGACAAATGAAGAAAAACCTCTGAACTTTGTGTTGCTTGACGGTACATGGAACAACTCTGCTGCAATGTTCAGACGTTTGAAGGTTCATACTGCAAAGCACGCTTTCCCTAACTCTTTTTTTTTTTCAGTATTATACATTCCAGTATGGTGTGTTTATATTTGCGTAACAATTGTATATATAGGTGCATAACTAGACCACATGCTGCTATTCTTCCTTGATGTATGGTGTTTGTCATGCCCTGTGTATTCCTGGACCGGGCCAGTTTATATCTCTTCCTGCATTCTTGGTTTTGATGCCATAGATATAACAGTAGCAGTTAACCCTTTTATGTCAGTTGGGGATATTTTGGTTACAAAAAAGACGGAGATAAAATCTTCAGAGCTTAATCAAGTAAGTGAATATAGAAAACCTTGACCGCAAGAACTACCATACTAATTTTCTACAAGTCTTTATTTGCTCTTGTTGTTAATTGTTCTGTTATATGTTTGTTATGACCGATTAGAAACAAAAGTGAATATAACTATTGATAGAAATGCTAGGAGGGAAAGGCGTGGGATATTGTGGTTAAAAAATGATGTGGCACTGAATTGATTATATAGGCCTTTGATAGAGTAGAGAGAAAGGGTTAATTTAGCCGATCGCAGTTACTTGGGACATGATGCATAGATTGGTTAGTATGTTTGTCTTTTATGCTTTTTATATGGTCATACATCTAATATCAGGTCAACGTCGAGTTTAGTTCACTCATTCTCCATTGCAGCTCACTTCGCAGTTTGCAGTGATTTAAGTTGTTAAGAGGTCGAGGCACACGTGATGCTTGCCCAACTCAAACTGCCTCTATGCATAAAATCGGGAACCCAAAAACTATCGAACATAGAAATTCCTTCCAGACTCAGGGGAGGCAAAAGAAATCCATCGCAGTGGAAAAGTTCCTTACAGATTAAGGAGAGAAGTTGCAGCGGAAAGTATGATGCATGAGAACCCTTTAAAGAATGAGCAATTATGAGATCTTGGGCTGTTAAAGCATCCAACTCCTAACCAATTGGCAAAAAGTGGAGAGGCCGCCCAGGCTCATATACTAGTTTTGGAGGAGATAATTAACTGATGTGGGGCAAATTCCAACGTGGAGTTATAGTTTAGATGTGAGTTCTCTTTTTTGTCCATACTTTTATGTTAGGTACAAAGTATCTTATGAGGTAAATAACTTAGGACCAAAGGATATTTTTGGAAGAAGGAAAAATCCATACAGCTTCGAAATAAGAGTGAGCCCAATCTTGGATCCTGCCTTTATGTATTAGAATAGATAAGTGTTGGTCACACACATACTAGGGCTAGATTACTGGCTAGGATGCTTTGAGAGTGGGATATAGTCCACGGATTTTGTATAATATGCCAATAGCAAGTGATATTAGGGTTTTCGGCAGTGTTCTAAATGGCGCTCGGCCCTAGTAGGGCGGTGACCCACCTCCAAGCGCCTAGGTGGCGCCAAGGAGTTTGGCGTTTTTTTTTTTTCTTTTTTGTATTTTTTTGATATTTTTTTTATACTTTTAGTGTATATTATGATATTAATATATACTAAAAGGACTCCTTGTGCAATTTACCATAGCTGCACACACATATATACACTGCTGTACACAGCACTGTATAACATTTCCAGATCTGATCGAGACCCACGCCGATCGTCGCCTTGGAGTTCACCTGCTTCACGCCGATCGTCGTCGGTTGCCGTCCGGTATCTCTCTCTCTCTCTCTCTCTCGCGTCTCTCTCACTCTTTCGTCTCTGTCTCTGTTTTTCTGCTCTCTCTCTCTCTCTCCTAGCTGCCAAGCTCCGCCAAAGGTCCGCCTAGCCTTCCTGGCAGCCGAACAAAACGCCAAGGGGGTAGTCGTGGTGCTGACCCTCCGCCTAGGCCGCCATTTAGAACACTGGTTTTCGGGTTGGGAATCTATACTGATGACTGCTATCATAAACTTTTTCTGCCCACATTTGCTATGTGCTCTCGAGACTGTCATATTCTCTCGCCCTTGCGGTAAAACAAGGGGAAAAAAACCATTTCCAACGATGTCATGTGTTACATATGGATGTCTGCTCTTCAGCTACCGCGTGATTGATACATACTATTTGAATTCTAAACTTCATAGAAATGTCGAGGCAACCTGAGATTACGTACTGGTCCATTTCTGGTCCATTTCAAAAGATATGTCTAGCAATTGTGCACAAAATGGTCCATTTTTAAAAGATAGAAGAAAGATAGATGTTGAAAGTACATATATCTTGTATGCATGTAAGAACATAACGGAAACCAGGGCTAATGGGCTCTGCAGGATTCGGTAATGCTGACTGAATAAGACATCCATTCCAACCCCTAAAATAGTTTGTTCACCACGGAGGCGTTGTGGGTTTATCAGATTTTCAAGGCAGTTCAGAATTGCTTTTACAAATGTTGACAGGCTAATCTTGAAATGTTCATTTTCAGTACAGTTTTTTACTCCTTTGTGGAACTGACAAATCAAAAACCCAGCAGATTTTTTCAGCCAGGCTTCCTAGATGTTATATGGAGAATATTCTGATGTGAATTGGTCTATTACTAGCAGGACAAAGCAAATGAAGTCTGGGGAGAGGACCTTCCTTGCATAGCTCTTGCCACAGGTGCATCTGCAATGCATAAACTCCGGTGAGATATCAACACAATCGTTCTCTCTCTTTGATTCATTGGGGCACATAACTGTATCAATTTGTTAGAGGATTTTTTTTTTTCATTTCTTTTTTTTTTCCCCCTCGGAATTCTCCTGAAATCCTTCCAATTTCATTAACTTTACTTCCAACCACTTGCCGTGTTTGGAAACCAGTCCCCAACCGTTGTGGGACCGAACATGCACAGCGGCGGCAGCAGTTGGCCTCCTCGATGAGCTGCATTCTGTTCAGGAGTTGAGCACATTAGGGTTTGATAAACAGGCTGAAGCATTAGAGGACGCGTTAGGAGCTTTATTAGATGCACTTACCGCGAGAAGGCTTCGCATGGGAAGGTCAATCACTCGCAGAGAAAGACATAACCGGGACATCTGTTGACAGTCGACCAGAAAATATGTCATCGGCTGTGGCGGGAGGAAGTTTTTTGAGATCTCTCCCATCATTAACGACTTACAATCTGGAAAATTTACTCTTTGATTTTCTTGTTTTTGTTTGATTGCTGAGTTGCAACTGTTGATACATTACTAATTGTAAGAATTGCGGCACCCAGGAATTTTTTTGCAAAATACTGCTTCAAGGTCGCAACAAATTAAACGGGGCCTAATTAATGAGATAGGTTCCGGTATGTGTGATGTTGGTATTCTTGTGTTGTTACTTACGGTTCGAATGAGAATAATTCGGCATTCTTGTAATTGTTGGAAATTGTGTGGGTTCCACCACAAACTAACTCATTATTATCAAAAAGTGTTCGGTGGATCCTACACAATTTCTACCAATCACAGGAAAGATAATGTTTACCCTTCTTAAAAGAGAGTGAACAAAATTATTGTCGGTTCGAATTAACATGAGGTCTAATATAATCCACAGAAAATGTGTTATACTAGAAAGGGGAAATTCTGAAGTGGAATGACTAGCTATATTTTTCCTTTTTGGTTAAAAGGGAACTGCATAAAATTACATCACAAAACGAGTACTAGGGAGCTTTCTTTTTTGTTAAAAGAAAATAAAAATTTACTTATTTTTTCTTTTGATAGCTATAATTTCACTGATTTCAATCATTCTTGTTGGATTCCTCTGATATAAAAAATAAAAAAAAACCCTTGTTATTTTTTCCCCCCCCCCCCCAAAAATGCTAGTTAAAACTATTTAGAGATTCCAGGCTTATTTTGTTTAGTGTTGGAAACTTGGGAGTATATTGTGGCATTTTACACGTATGGTATATATAAAGAAATGGATCATTACTTGAGAATGTTGTTGGTTTATTGATAATCTTGAAACAACAATGCTATAACCACACCCATTGTCGTTGGTAGTGTATGTAGCATCTTTACTTTTCCAAATTTTTAACCAAACCCATTTGGCGAGTGAGCATGTGAATATATCTGTACACATACTATGAACTTTTCCAGTTCAGCCTTGCTCAGTTCCAAATGGTTGTGCATTGATTTAGGTTTTGAAGAAGCATCAAGAGCTGCCACCTTATCTACAAATCTAGGTTTTGTTTGTTTGGGAGTAAAATATTTTTCTGAAAAATGTTTTCCTAAACTTGTGGTGTTTGGTTGAATTAAATATGGTAAAATCTTTTTCAATTAAAATGTTTTCCGTGAAATGGGCTAAAAATGACTTTACTCCCATTTGTTCGGTAAGTTTTACTCATCGAGTGTTGATCATTCCATTCAAAAAGGACACGCTTCCATTTCTCAACATGTACAGGCACCAATGCGACACATGTAGCACTCGTGCCTTGTCTCTTGCATTGCCCAGCCATGGGCATTCTACCTGGACCATTAAAATGGGTAACAACCGAACACCAAAAATTCAAATAACAATATTTTACACGGAAACAAACGAAGCCCTAATTTTAAATGAGTTGGGATATTCGGCATCCCTTTTGGCTTGTTTTCTTATCATCCTGTGTTCTCAATTCTCTCTCTTTGCGATCCTTCCTACTTTGTGTTTGTACCCACTTAGTGTCTATAATAGTGGTATCAAAGCCATGTTTTCCATTCTAGCTTAAACCCCTTCTGGGAAATTCTTTTCCAACACTACTTCAAATCTTTTCTAAAAGAAAAAACTTGAAGCGTATGCTCTGTGGTTGCCTTCTCAAGATCCTCCACATCAGAAACTTCAATAACTATTTTGGTTAAAAGAATTTTGTATCAGTGGGATAAAGTACCTTGAGATTTTGGCCCAAGAGTTGGCAGTGTATCTCGGTTTACCTTCCCTAGTATACAGAGTTTTATTAATCAAAATTGGTTGAAGGTCCTATTTGCAAAAGGAAAAACTTTGACGTAGGAAAAGAAAAGAAAAAATCCCAGACTTTTTCTTATCAACATGAATCGTCTGTTTACCACCCACTCCTCTGCTACCTCTTCGCTTGTTCCTTCACGCTCTTCCACCAGTACAAATTCTTCTGCGTCTTCCTCTAGTCTAGAGCACTTGTATGAGTTTGAGTACCTTCCTGATGACAGTAAGGTTCCCCTTACTGATCTCCCTTTTCTAAACCCCTATAATACTTTTGTCCGTCCTCAAACCTCTGTAAAGAAATCCGTTACCCAACTTTTTTCCACAAAACGTCCCACTTCAGTAAAAGAGTATATCCAAGCTTCCAAATTTGACCAGTGCTTCATTGCAGCTACAGAAGCTGAACAGCTCTTACCTTTGGAAATCCCTGTTGACTTGCCTCGCCTTTGGCAACAACAAGGATTTCCCCACCTTCATTTTGGAGCAATCCGTTTGGCTGTCACTTTCCATGGGCGAAAAGGTTTGCCTGTTACTTCCAGAATTGCTCTGGTTGATACCAGGTTTTTGCAGTATCAGAATGCATGCATTGCTACAGTCCAAACCACTTTAAATGCTGGAACTGTTATCTTCACCTTTTACCCTAATTTTAACATGCCATTAGCAGATCCTCATTTGCTATTTGCCTTAAAAGTACAAGTTCAAATTGGCGGTGCCTCCCAAATTTCCACCACCTATGCAGCCACCCTTCACTACCAAATGGCCTACCGTCTCCAAAACCATGCTTTTGACATGTCCTTACCTTCCTCCACAGATGAAGCTCTCTTCCTCACTGTTAATGCACCTCACCAAGCCTCTTGTGTCCATGTCCCACGTCAAATTTCCCGTCCTGAACTTCTCAAGCTTCTCCCAGAATCTTGGGTCACAGCTTACGAGAAAAATCAAAACAAACCTATTCCTGTCCAATCTGCAAATCCCACTTTCATCCCAAAACCTGATGGTACAGTGGAAATCTCTTTTCCAAAAGATACCCCTGCCTCATCGTCAACCCATCCTGTCATTTTCCCTTCGAAAATTCACATGTTTGTAGATTGTTCTCGACCTGATCCTCCAATTCAATATTTCAAACCCAATGGTCTCCCAGTCTACGATTTCAGAAACCCAGAAACAGGTCATTGTTACTTTGATGTCTGTGATTGTGATGACTGTTATGAAGAAAGTCTTCGTTTAGAAGATGATGAAGACTTTGGTGATGATGACCCATGTTCTATATGTCCTTCGTCACCACCCACACCTTGTAAATCTCCTCCGCCTCCTCAACCTCCATCTGATGATGGTTCGTCCAATCAACCAAGTGGATGTTTCATGTTCACCTCCTCCTCCTCTTGGTCTGAAGAAGATTTTCCTCCTTTGGAATTCCATAATTCCCAAGAAAGGACAACTCACCGTCATAAAATTCTAGACCCTGCTACCATTCTCCCTGATGGTAGTACCAAAACGGTGTCAGCAGCAGAAGCAGCGATAAATTGGCAGTCAGCCAATTCTCTTGCTCAAAACCAAATTCTCCAAAGAATTGCTAACTCTCAGAAAAATTTGGAGAATACCGTTCATAAGAAGTTATCAACCTTAGAACTTCTTATTAGAGATTTGCAGCAAAGAATTCAAACTGTTCATCAGGAACTTCTCCAGATGGCCTATGCCAACCAAGTATTTTCAGCAGCTTTTTCTCAAAAGGATGCTGAAATGAAGCATCTTAAGAACCAGCTTCATTCTCTCCAAGCTCAGCAGTCTTCTCAACAGAAAAGCTCATTTGACATGTTCTCATCTTCCTCTCACCAAAGTTTGTTTGGGTATCCTCAGATGTCTCAACCTTTACCTATACCTCCTACCTCAGCATTTGGTGAGTCCAACATCTTTGGGAGCTCATCAGCTTTTCTTCCTCCACCAAAAAGACCATCTCCACCAAAACTTCCTTTCCCAAAACCCCAAATAAAACCTATTCAACCAAGCCAACCTCCCATAATTCCGTCTCCATCATCCACAGCTACCACTACATCTACCCCAACTACCTCCACTCCTCCTAATTCATCTGATCCAAACTTCAAATCACCTCAGTTAATGGTCCAACCAGCTTCTAACCCTTCCAAAAATCCACTCTCCACTCTTCTACATACCTTAGCCACTATACCGGAACCTACATCTCCTGAACCAACTATTGAGTTTGATTCGGATGATGAATCCACAAACTCTATGCCAATTCCTCATGTTCTCATGATGAACCCAGAAAACCCAGAGGAAAATGTTGAAGATCCTATCATTGAAGAAGAACCTGAGTTTGACACAACTCCAGAAATTCCAACCTTTGATTCCTTCTCACAGTCCAATATCCATACCCAAGGCTTCTCTTTTGATACCATACCCCCATCAAAATGGTTGGATAAGCTCTATGAAATCCATGCTTGGTGCACAGCTGCTATGCTTGTGCCGAATGCTACACTAAGTATTGTCCTTACTAAGTGTACAGCAAAATTTCTTGGCCGTCTCCGTCAATGGTACTTAGCCCTTGGTGAGTACCGACAGTTGCAGCTGAAACAACTTCCAACCCTTGATCAATTTATCTCAGTCCTGCATACTGAGTTTCTTGGCGACCATGACAACACTAAAGAATTTGTTCGAGAAGAATATCTCAGCATGAAGTGTTGTTCATTTAAAAGGAAAGATTTGGAGATTCATTATAATCGCATGTCTCAGCGATTTTATCTCCTCAACGGCATGGATGATGTCAACCTCAAGCAAGCTTTTCTCAATTCCCTTCCTGAACCACTAGGAAATGAGACAACAAGGCTCCTTCAGACAAAAGGATTGACGCTGAATGCCACATCTCTTGGTGGTATCTATCAGCACTCTTTGATTGCCTTGGAAAAGTTGTGCAATCACCAGAAATTCCTCAGAACTCTTGAAGAACAGGGAAAACTTCTTGGCAAAGCATGTGACCGACCCGATCTATCCATTAAGTGCAAAGACAAGAAGTGCACTTGTCGTCCTTCACATCGGAAGTCCAAACATTTTCAAAAATGGAAGTTTCGATCCCCTGGCAAGTTTTCAAAGTTTCCAAAATCTGGCAAGTTCTCACGCCGGAAAAAATGGAAATTCTTCAAAAAGAAAAAATTCAGAGGGCAGCAAAAGTCTGATCGTTGCTACATATGTGGAAAGAAAGGGCACTATGCAAAACAGTGTCCCAACAGAGCAGCAAGAGAAAAAATGGTGAGCTCTTTGGCTCTCATTAATGATGATCTTGAAGATGCTGCTATTGAATCACTATTCTCCATTGATGATGAAGCAACAGATGAAGCAGTCCTTGCTTTCACCTTTGATGACTCTTCATCAGAATCAGATGATTCTTCCGATGAGCCTGACTCCTTCTCCTATGAAATCCAAACCTTTGGATTTTCAAACATCATGCTGGCTCAACCCTTAGCAAAGGTCAACATCCTACTTGGCAAATATGAGAAACCCATACCAGTTATTGCTTTCTTTGATACTGGTGCAGCAGCCTTCATTCTCAACCCAGCAATTCTCCCCAGGTCCTATTGGCAGTCATGTTTCAGACCTTTTACAGCAGCCAATGGCGAGACTTTTGTCATCTCCTTGCTCAGTAAGCCTATTACCATCCAACTCTTCCCTGGATACACGATTAAACACCAAGTTTATGGTTCTGATCTCCCAGGAAAAGATTTATTGTTAGGCTTTGATATCCTCCAAAATCTCAGCAAAGTCTCTTGGCTCAAGAAAGGATTGAAATACAAAAACTACCTGTTACCCTGGACCACTCAGCCAAACCTCTTTTCCATAGAAACCTTCTCCTCTATCAAAGAAACCATAATCCAAACCTCTTGTGCAGAATCACATTCTCAATTCCTTACCAAATGTTCCAACCCACTTTGGAAAAACCCAGACTTCTTCATTTCTCTTCCCTTTAAGGAAAATGAAGACATCAACCCCACCAAAGCAACCCATCATGGAATGAACCCAGAACATTACCAGCTTGCTCTACAAGAACTCCAGCAACTCCAGTCAGAAGGATTGATCGAGCCCACAACCTCTCAGTGGGCCTGTGAAGCATTTTATGTTAACAAAAGGACAGAGCAGATAAGAGGAAAGCTCCGCCTGGTTATCAATTACCAGCCTCTTAATCATTTTTTGCAGGATAACAAGTTCCCTCTTCCTCGGAGAAGTGTTCTTTTTGCAAACTTGCCTAAAGCTCAAATTTTCTCTAAGTTTGACTTGAAAGCAGGTTTCTGGCAGCTGGGCATCCATCCAGATGATCGTCCCAAAACTGGTTTCTGTATTCCAGATCACCACTTCCAATGGTCAGTCATGCCTTTTGGATTAAAAACAGCTCCATCTTTGTTTCAAAAGGCCATGATTCGGATATTTGCTCCTATTTTATCCTCAGCCCTTGTATATATTGATGATATCCTCCTCTTCTCCCCAGATATTGAGTCTCATGCAGTTTTACTACAATCTTTTCACTCCCTAGTCAAAACCCATGGTATTATGCTCTCAGAGAAAAAGATGCTACTTGCTTAACCAGAAATTGATTTTTTAGGGATGCATATCTCTAAAGGTCAATATCTCCTCCAGCCACATATAGCCTCTCAGCTTGATCATTTTCCAGATGAAAATCTCACAGTCAAACAAGTTCATCAGTTCCTTGGAATTGTTAACTATATGGCTGATTTCATCCCCAACCTTGCCCAATACCGTACTCCTCTCTCAGCTCTCCTAAAGAAAAACCCTCCTCTTTGGTCATCTCATTGTACAAAAGCTGTCACAGACCTCAAAGCCATATCCAAAACCCTTCCTTCACTAACCATACCTTCAGATGGGAAAAGAGTTCTCCAGACAGATGCCTCTGATCTCTATTGGGGAGCAGTTCTTTTGGAAGAAAATTCAGAACAGAAGCGCAGAATTTGTGGATACAAGAGTGGTGCTTTCTCTCCAGCAGAACTTCATTACCACTCTACTTACAAAGAAATTCTGGCAATCAAAAGGAGCATTGAAAAATTTGAATTTCATCTAATCGGTCATCATTTTCTCATTGAGACTGATATGATAAGTTTCCCCAGCATGCTCAAGTTCAAACAGAAGCACCTTCCAAAGGCACAGTTACTCAGATGGGCGAATTGGTTTTCTAATTGGAGTTTTGATGCTGTCCACATAAAAGGAAAAACCAATGTCCTCCCAGATTTTCTGTCCAGACTCAGAAAAGAAATCAACCAGTTTTCTAAAACAAGATCCCATTCTGTTGTCCCTGGTTGTTTTCCCATGATTTCCTGTTTCCACCCAGTCAATCTTCCTATCCACCTTCAGTGTCACCTTTTGGAATTAACCCTTCTTTCTAGATGTGTCCAAATGTGTCAAAACCTTCAACATCTCTGTATTTTCAAATATGGTCTTGATGAAGGTTCTTTAAAAGGTCTACCCTTCCATCCTGTTTATCCCTTTCTCACCCAGTTTGAAGTGTCTTACCATAATGTCTTTTATTTCAAACTAGAAGCCTACCTTCTCTTGTGGTATTTAGTTGATGTATATACTATCAGTGTCAGTTTCAATAAATCAGCAGCCTTGGTGTATCTAGCCCGTGCAGCATTCAATCAAGTTCAACCTCCAGAGGATTTCTTCTTGAAATTTCTCTTACTTTTTGGCAACATACCTTTCTGGCAACAACAGATCAGGCAAGTCCCCATCGGTCCAAACGAAAATCTCCAATTTGCTTTTTGGACAAGTCGCAACAACAGGTGTTTTCCTAATCCAGATGGTTCTATCACTTGGCGAAAGGAGTGTCACACTATGTTCCTTTCAGCATATCAAGAGCCCTCAAGCATTGAGATCCTCCATGGAAATTACTTGGTCATGACTCAAACTATGTGTTCACTCAATGGCTTGACACCTGCAGATGTTCCCTCATCTCTCTTCCATTATGAATCTGCAAACTGGAAATTCAGTGATACTTATCCGGAAGAATGGCGCCAAAATATTCGCTACCTTTTGGAACAGTATTACTTGACTGCAGACTCTTCTGGAAGCAGTGGATCGGATAAACCTGAATAATTTTTCAGGCCAGCTGTCTCTTTGGTGTGATGTAAAATAAAGTGTAGTAGTTACCCTCTTTTCCACATAGGGGGTGAAGATTATTGGTTTTACTGTTTTGGCATGGCATAATTGTACGTAGCAAGTAAACTACTTTAGCATAGCCTTTATGATAGTCATAAAGTTAATAGTGTCTGTCTGTACTTTTGTCTTCAGATAATTGGGGCACCAATTATCTAGTATACTGTTACCTGATGTAATCAGTGATGTTTGCACCCTTGTTTGTATTAACCCCCTTCGCCTATAAAAGGGAGGTTCCCCTCTTTGTAAAAGGCAGACTTAAGCCAGTAAGCAAATAATATCAATGTGTTTTCTTATCATCCTGTGTTCTCAATTCTCTCTCTTTGCGATCCTTCCTACTTTGTGTTTGTACCCACTTAGTGTCTGTAATAGGCTCTTAATCAATTTCCTTCACGAAAACCAACCACCGTCAAATTTAGCAATACTACAAAAGGTGATAAGCTAAAATTCTCTACAACAACAAACGAAAAACAACAACAATAATTTCTAGAGAAAAGAAATCTCATGTCATTTTACTCTTGTTGAACTAATCACTGCTTCTTTCTTGAAAAACTAACAAACTGCATTCTCCGATGACCTCTTCCACTTGATGAGCTGCATTAATCGGTGAATGGCCTGGATCAGCCCCCATGGTTGCCCTTGATGAACTGAATTGGCTATATTTCGCTTGAGTATCAGCGGTCATAAAAGTGGTTGTCTCGTCGAATTTCTAGTCAGTCAAATATCCTGGCCGCATAGTAACAGGGCTAACTTCAATGTCTCCTAAAAGCATTGCCACTACACGCGACATTGATGGGTGTAGCTGTGGGGATGTGTGGGTGCACAAAAGAGCTACGTACTCCCATCACTCGTTTTACTTCTTCCTCGTCAAATTCCAACAAATTAGCATCCACTAGCTCAATGTCATGGTCATTTTCATGCAGACGCCATGCCTAAAAGGAGGGAAGATTAAAATATCATAGGAATCATAAAATAGAGCACGCTAGGTGTTAGGATTAGTGGATCAGATATTGATTGTGTTTGATGCACGTTTTAACACCAAAAATACCAGAATTTGGTTCCAGATATATGAAGAGATGATAAGTTTTTTAGTACTATCGAACAAGGAATCTTGTTTTTAATGATGCTCGAATTAAACATCCTAACGTTTTCAATATACAACGATCCTTCTTTCTTTTTAAAGAACAGTACGAAGATGCATCTGAATCACTAACCAGAGTCATAAAACATAGTGTACCTGCAACCATATGCATCCAGTGGGAACTTTTCAAAGGATCAACAACTATTGAGTTCCAAAAAGAAAGTGAATCATACCCATTCAAGAAGATAGATCTTTTCTTCTTCCAAGCTCGAGTCACAATTTGGCCTTCCACTCACCATCTCCAAAGTTACAACACCAAAGCCATACACATCGGCCTTTTTTGTAAGGTGCCCACGCATAGCATACTCAGGTGCAGGGATGGAGCTAGGAAGGGGCAAGTAGGGGCAGGCGCCCCTGCAAAATTAAAGAATTTTTTTTTTAACTTATTATATATGTCGTGGCATGGCACTCTTTTATATGCTTGTCGCTTTATCTTTTTTAATATTGTTTGATTTTCTATCTTGAAGGTATGGTGCAAAGGTCGTCGCCGCAGGCTGCATAGGCACGATACGTTTAAGAGTGCCACGCCACGACACATGCACAACACAAGCACAAAAAAAGCACGGGCACAACACAACATGGTTAAAATTTTAAACATATAAAATAATTAATCACAAAAGTAGATGTAAGCTATGTGTACACTCTTTGTCCTATAATTGATGTGTCACAATGTTGATGATTACAAATAAAAAAGTATTACATTCATTTTTAAATTTGCAATTGATTGTTGATTGATAGTTGAGTAGGAGCTAACTTAGTTAAAATGTACTCAAACTATAATGATGCAACTCTTACCTATTTACATTCATTGTATTACGAAATTGCAATTTTCCATAACATTTTGTATTTTTTCAGTTTTATTGTTTTATTTTAGTAATTTTTATGCAGAATTGGTCACATATTTTATTTAAATTCTTTTGGGAGCATAATTTATGAAAAGCATAATTAAGTATGGAGTAGTCATGTTGCTATTTTTTATATTTTTGAGTTTTAATGTATTCACGTTGTTATGCAAGTTTCTTTTTCTTTTTTTGTCTCGCACACATGGTTGCCCCCGTGTAGTGAAATTTCTGACTCCGTCCCTGCTTAGGTGCAAGATACCCACTGCATCAGTAACCATTAAAAAAGTCATAACATGTAAGTCAATACTTCAGCTGCAAGCATACCAAAATAGTATATTAGAACCAACAACAATGGAAGAATACAAGGAGATCGACTGCTGAGAATCTTACATTGTCCCTGCAACATGAGTACTAATGTGGGTCTTTTTGTCATCATAAAGTTTGGCTAAACCAAAATCAGAAATTTTGGGGTTGAGGTCAGAGTCAAGAAGAATATTGCTGGCCTTAACATCCCTGTGTACAATGCGTAGCCGAGATTCCTTGTGAAGATAAGCTAGACCCCTTGCTACTCCCAAGCATATGCCAAAACGAGCTGGCCAGTTAAGATACAAGCTTGTCTTCCCTACTTAACAAAAGTAAAAAAGTTAAGCCTATCATATTTTAGCCATACTAAAAAATAATATTGTACATAAACAATAAAGGTGCTATCCTTATACCAAACAATGCCTGATCAAGACTTTTGTTTTCAAGATACTCAGAAACAAGTAGTCGTTTATCCCCCTCAATGCAGCATCCATACAATTTCACAAGATTCCGGTATTGAACAACATATATTGTAGCAATCTCTGCAACAAATTGACTCTTTCCATGGTGGGACGCCACGGAAAGTTGTTTGGCAGCAATAACCCTCCCATCATTTAGTGTTCCCTACAGAATATGAAATTTAAAATTTTGATATAAAATGTCCACTGCCAACCAGGGTTTCTGATCTCATGGAAAGGAAAAATGGTATGGAATAAAAAATCGCTGTTCTTTGCAAAATATCTCCAACAATACGGTTTGTATTTTCCATGGTCTTATTTTCACAAAATTGCAGTGGACTGCCTCTCTCCATAGCAAAGATTTGACATAAGAGTAATGCTGCCATCCATAACGAATTTAAAAAGGGGGAAGAGAGAGAGAGAGAGGGGCGAAGTGACAGATATATATATTTAAGGGAGTCTCAAGATAGAGCAATATGAAGTTGTTCGACGATGACCTTACTTTTTTTTAGAAGGATGCTTACTTTAAAAACTGGTCCAAAGCCTCCTTCCCCAAGTTTGTTTGCAGAATTAAAATTTTCTGTTGCAGCCTTTAGTTCAGCATAATTGAAAGTGTAGGACCTAGCATCCATCCCTTGGAACTCTGCAAGTTCAGTAAATCCTTGTTTGTGAATGTCTAGTTAATACTCAACTATAGTAAGCTTAAACGATGGTCATTATCATTATGTGGCACCTTGAAGTACATGTCGAACGTACTGATTTTGGATGGGACACTAAGGGCAGTGCCAAATAGTGTTTCTTTGATAATGTACTAACTTCTTTTCCTAAATTATCCAGACCATTTAACATAAATGCAGGTGGAAAAGAAAGGGGAGGGATGGGCGGTTTTGTGATGGGATTGCGGGTTGGCTAGAAAGGGGAGAGTGTTTAAGAGAACATTTACACATAC
>BPLS01000510.1:443299-484297 GCA_019656275.1 Rhododendron kiyosumense | reverse complement strand
CTCTCTCTCTCTCTCTCTCTAACAAGCGGTCATCATTTCAAATCATGTTAACTACGACGCTAAGGAATGGAATATAGCACCTTGGAAAAGAGCGTTCTTTAACATTTCAAAAAGGTTTAAATTTCCTGATTATCTTTCCATGTTTGGATCTGTTAAACAGCATGCCTCCCTCACATGTATTACAATCTGAAATATTACTCCTGCGAAAAAGTAGACAGAAAGTCATAATCCAATCTCTTATCATCATATCTTCAAATGTGTCTGAAGAATGTATTCTTTTTTCTCTGCAGCGTGCACTGTGGATTTCGAGCATCAGAACTACACAATCATCACAAGCCAGTGCAAAGGACCCAATTTCCAAGCGGGTCCCTGTTGCACTGCCTTAAAGGAATTCGCGTGCCCTTACTCTGTAGAGATCAGCGACGATAAAAGTGATTGTGCTTCAACCATGTTCAGCTACATAAACGCCATGGGAAACTACCCCCCTGCTCTCTTTTCCAGCTTGTGCGTTGAAGGGAAGCAAGGCCTAGATTGCGGTAATTTTACCTCTACGAAAACATCCGTCAACGGGGCCGCGCCAATGCCGATGATGCTCACGGCTTCCTTCTTCATGTTACTATTCCATTTGTTTTGAAAGGATGGTTCTCATTGGTTGAACTACACTATGTGTGAATTGTTTTGGTACATTCTCTTCTGTGATTTTTAGTGAAAACGGAGACCGCCTCCAAGGTTGTATTTTTCACTGATGGTATTCTTGAATTAAAACTGAGGAACTAAAAATTATACAGTTCCATTGCCATCCCTACTAACATGCTGATTTGAGAAAGAATACCACCTAGTGCCAGTAATAATCAGTCATATACTCTAAGTCTTTTGGGATAGCTGATTGGTGCGTCTTGCGAACCAAACCAAGCCAAGCCTTATGTCCCAATCACTTGGAGTCAGCTACATGAATCATTTTCCTCCATTGAGCTCTGTCAAGGGCCACTTGTAACGCCCTAGCATGTCTCGTTATCTTATTTGGATTCATATCATAAAGATTTGATGGCTTTTTACGTGCTGGCTGTCAATTACTTAACGCACAACCCTTTTTCTTTATCCGGGCTTGGGCCAGCTGGGAAATAAAGATAAGGCTCTAAGCACAAACCATGCAGAGTTATTGGTGCGTCTTGCAAAAATTCGTAGTATCACAAACACTTATGCACGTGCGCACAAGTGTGCAAGTGACTGTGATACTGGCAAAATTGTGTTCTTTTTTTACCAGGACTGACATTACTGTAGATGAGTAATTTGTTTTGAGTTTTGTCCATTAAAAAGTGAATCGCGGAAAGCCATATTCCTTTATTAAAAGAGAGCCCAACCCTCTTACTCCACCAGCGACTCAGTCACGCGCTCATCATTCAAGTATATCAAGCTGGTACGAGCCGAGCTCATCGTTCAAGTATATAGAGCAGGTACAAACCGAGCTCAAGCTGATCATTTGTTTACCAAGCCGAGCTCGAGCTATACTTTTCTGGCTTGTTTCAAGCTCGAGCCAGCCTTAATATTTGCGAGTCAAGCCTGAACATTGCAAAGCTCGATTCGGCTCGGCTCATTTGCAGCTAGCCCTAGTACTCGTACCTATATTTGCGAGCCAAGCCTGAACATTGCAAAGCTCAATTCGGCTAGGCTCGTTTGCAACCCTAGTACTCCTACCTTTTTTCCCTCATTCGCTTTTGTTTTGGCTGATGGCGCTCAAAGCAAAAAGGGGTTTTCTCTATAGGCCATGGAGGCTAATTACACTTCAACAAGCCAAGCCCTGTTGCAGTAAGAATTTCCTCTTCCCTCAGCCTTGATCGATAGCCACCCGCATGACGGATGGCCACCCCGACCTTCGTTGCTCGCAGCCAGCCAGAAAATCAATTGTTGGAATTTTCTGGTATGTTAGGATACAAATCTTAGAACAAATACATTGGGTGTTTTTCACATACCCACTCAATTGAAATTCTCAACATACATTCCCGTGTAAATGTGAATTATGTGCACAGAATGTTTACTATGTCGCACCAAGCTGTTGAGATACGTACACTACCCCTCTAGACACGTCCAACCCGATTGTCACCCTGCGATTCCACCGTCTTCACGACAATCTTAGTCTCACCATGCTGGTGTGGACAATTCCAAATCCTCCTCTACCCAATATACTTATCCACTTCTTCTCAATTTGTATCTCGAATATTTCCAAAAATTCATGTACAACCACTTTTTTTCCCCACAACATACTTTCAAAAGTTGTAACATATGGTAGGGGTATTACATTTTGAGCCTCACATTTGGCCTTTTCTAACCAAACACTGGCTGGGCTTCGGCCATAGCAAGAGGCTAAGCCAAATAATAGCATGCATGAGTAAGCGGGAATGTCAGTGCGAGTGTAAGCATCAAAGAGTTTCACAAAATACTTCAAACTACTAGAATATGTAAGAGCAAAACTTAACAGCTGGTTCTATCAAGAAAAAAATAAGAGGGATAGCATAGATCAAGGATTTAAACAAAAGGTGTACAAAAATAAGTAATTAAAGTTTCGGCTATAGAAAACTGTGTTTAGAATTTCATGATTAGATAGAAATTTTAAAAGCATGACAGAGAAATCTCATAACAGAACCTACAATGATGGGTGCATGTACGATTTCCAGATGCAAGCAGCCACAGTGGGCAATTTGCTCTTACATCTTTTCCTTATCTTGCTATGTATGGGAGGTGGAAGCAAGGCCACCTTTAATTTTTTTACAATTACAATATAATAAGAAATAATTTCTATATATAACAATGTTAGACCACATTTCACACAAAATATGCTTTGGTTCAGTGGTTTGGGTGTTTTCTTGCATTGGCCTGTCAATATTAGACCACATTTGACACAAAATATACTTTCGTTCAATGGTTTGGGTGTTTTCTTGTGTTGGCTTTGACAAAGGTTTGAAAATTTGGCCGAGCCTGGACGAAAGTATTTTGTCAGCCACTCTCGTCCCATTTTTCGTTAACCCAGAATAACACTTATGCCCTTGGTTTGTGGCAGTGGCTTCAGTTTCAGGTATTTTTTGGGTATTCCATCAATGACTATATATGTAACCTAAATGGCAACGTTTCCTCAACTTTTCCTTTCTCTCTTTCTAATTAGTTAATTTCATCCATGACCCGTCACTCCATCATCTTCTTTGTTTTTTTCCCAAATTGAAGCAAACAAGAAATTTGAAGACCAAGGTTACACAGATGCAGGTATGTATTTTGGAGGGAGGAGAAATAGTGCCGCAGCCTCTAGTTTTCCGTATTCATTCTTCCAAGCTCAGCTTGCAACCCCCTGCTAAACCATGCAACAAGCCAACAACATACATAAATAAAGAATCCTTCCCTAATCGGTATTGTACTCTCTCCAAATAATTACCTCACCCTTAGCTCGTTTATCTTTAGCACCAACCGATGAGATTCCGTCATCCACCGTCAATGGATCACTTCCCATTTTAGTGGTAATAAGGTGCAAGCCAGTCTATGCATTTTCGGAAGAGAGACAAAAATAACAGTAGCTACTCCAATTAGTTTGTTTCGTCCCGTCACTCCGTCATCTTCTTTGTTTGAAATTGAAGAACAAGGTTACACAGATGCAAGTATGTATCTTGGAGAGAGGAGAAACAGAGCTGCAATGACCTCCATAGGATCCTTTTACGGGTGACCGATCATGAAGATCGAGTCACCCGACAATAATTCAAAAGAAATCTCAAAGAAGTCTTTGAAGCCTCTAACTAGATTATTAGGCACGTTAAGGTCTAACTTTACCATTTTATCAAGTTTAACTTTACCAATAGAGGTCAGACATACGTTTGATAAACGAAATATCCAGAGCTATCTTTATGTGCTCATATTATGAGCAGTCGTAGCCTAGGACGGACATAAGACTTTAATATTGGGTGGGCAAATATCAAATATGGTCATCACATATGAAGGGTGTTTAGTTTGGACACATTAAAAATACTACTACTATTCTTTTATTGGTCCAACAACTTCTTGTACAATAGTTTACATAAGTGCACACTCCCTAAGTAGCACATTCTTTCTTTTTATAGCCATCCACCTCCTCAACAAATTTTATAGCCATCCACCCCCTCAACAAACAGCTAGGATTATTTTCATCCGACGACCCACATTCTCCCTTCTAGAATCCTCCTAGAAAATATCTTTCATATCTCACATCTCCACAATAAGTCTAACATATAATAGAGCTTTCTACAAGCTTATAGAACATTCCAGAATACTCTAGAATTTTCTGAAACTCTCTGACTTCCTTCTAGAATCTTCTAGAAAGATAGTGAACATTCTCCAACATTTTAGACCGTTCTAGAATAGTTTAAATTATTCTTCATTTTTTTAGAGAGTTCTCCACCGTTCTAAAATACTTTATAACACTATTAAACCTTCCTAACTTTTTTAGGATTCTTTAACTTACTAAGGATGATTCTATATCTATGAAGAGCCGGATGTTGACTCTCAACAAGAGGTACATATTACAAAAAATGCACTAAAAAAATAGTAATATGTTCGATCAACCTATGCCATGATAAAAATGTGGAGATATATAATTGTATATACATAGTACAATATGTACTTCATAGCCATTTCAAAAGATTTAATATTAAACCTAATATTAATTTTTCATAGAGCTGCATACAATATTAGGAGGACGCTTATGAAACTTTTGAAAAAACTCTTGAACGGGCGGATGTTAGATTTTCGATCAACCTTATTTGCATCTTGCAATCACGGTTTTGTTCACATGACTTGAGTTTAATTGGGGACCTTTAAGTGCCTTAACCAGAAAGTGGCATCCATCCATGCTTACTAAGTTCTTGTATTGGCCCCACCGTTATGTTCCCTTGGCAGCTCATATAAGGCATTCAAAAATGCTTCTTTCATTGCTTAGCAATTACTAAGCATAACTGTGTAATTTGTTACTGTCATGAAGTATCTTATGGTTGAATATGCGTATGGTTATCAACGAATATGTCCCTCTCCTACAAAGGCTGCTTGATATTATAAACAATTTGACGGGGAAAAGACTATCTTCCTTCGGGATGAAATTACAAACAGCAATATGATAAATGTTTCCCAGCAATCAGCATCAAGGCATAGCCATCGAAGCGTGACAATATATTTTACTATTCTTATAGGTGCTGGCCCAGTATAAAGGAGCAAGGTGGATTAAGGGGTTCCAATTCATTGGCCCAGTATAAAGGACTTTTGCTAGTCTTATGCTTTCAAAGTGAATACCTTGTTGTATGATTTCTATTCCTCTGTTAATTGTTATTTCAAAAGTTTTGCCTTTATCTTTCAGATCAGTTCAATTTCTGATATATTATCAAAGGAGAGAATGCTACTATTTTCTTGTAGTTTTTGTACTACCTATTTGGGCTAGTAGTCAGTTCGACGCTCATAAGCTGTCCAACAAACAGGCCCTTAGAGACTATAGACTGGTAGATGCCTATAGTTGTTCTAGTTGTCTCTGTTGGATTTACAGTTTAGTTGTTTTTGTCTGTTCCTCCTATTTGAGATTGGGGTGTTTCTGTTTTTTTGACACTTGTATTGCGTCATTGTGTTGAACACTGACTTGTAACCAATTGTTTGTTTTATGATCTTATTCTCACATTGCTGAAGCCTGCCAAGGAGAAAATGAGAGAGAAGGAAGAAAATACGGAAAGGCCCGGACTGGTTCAACGCAAGGTTATTATTGTTACTGTTATGGTCATATGTGTGTTGACATCTATCATTATTTTGACGAGGATACATTTCTGACCCTATTTGCTTCTCGTCCAGGTTTTTCTTTCATTTAATGTCTTCTGCGATATTTGTCACAATAGCGCTTCAATGCTTGGTTTGAAAGTATGTTTTTTGTTTGGGATGAATATGTGGCTTGAGTTTGGGGACCTTTAGGTGCAAGTAATAGCTAGAATCTAGTATAATCAGATTGCAAATCTCCATAAAGCATTTTTTTCTTTTTTGTTTTGAAATTGTGCGTTTAACCTGAAATACCAGCATCCATCTGTTCTTTTATTGGGCCCGTGTTTATGTTCCCTTGACAGTTCATATGGCGTGAAAAGATGTTAAAGTTCCGTTGTTTGACCTCTCAATTACTGAGCAAAAACTGCATCATTTGTTACTCTCATGAAGTATCTTATATTTGAATACGTCTATGATCATCATCTAATATGTTCTCATCTTACAAGGCTGGTTGATACAAATTATACAATAGAGAAAATTAAATAAAGAAATGTAATATGATGAAGATTTCCCAGTAGTAATCAGCATCAAGGCATGGCCACGGTAGCATGACTAAATTGCGCATTACTATACAGGTGCTGGCCCAGGATAAACGAGCGGGGTGGGTTCTGGGGTTCCAAATCATTGAATAAGTTGCTGTTAAGGTTTTCTGCAAGTCTTTTGTGCCTGATACGTAATTCAAAGTGAATACGCTCTTATTATGGTAGTACTTCCTTAATCGCTATCACAAAGGTTACGCATTTGTCTTTCCAATCAGTTGAGTTTCTGAGATGTTACCAGAGGAGTGGAACAATAATATTTTGTTGAACTTTGGTACTGATGTTTTGGCTTGTAGTTTTTTTTTTTTTTTTTTGCATGTTCTGCTACTGTTTTCACTAATACGAGTTTTCAAGGATCTATAATCCTTCTATTGAGTTGGTTGCAGTATTACCCGAGTTCAGGAGGTTGTACATTTGCAATAATTCCAGTAGCTCTGACAATGGAGTTCAACTTTCTGGGATTGCCAATTCGCCCGGTATTTCTTCTGTCACTCCACAATCTCATTCAATACCTTTCCCTAATGCCATACCGAGTTTGATTTTGTTCACATCTGATGATTCCTCGGTTACATCTGTTGACTTTTGTGGCTCCAACCCACGCTTGCATTTACTCAGCAGACAAGGAGCCTCCCAAATCTTCATATGATATACTCCAGTATCCTTCAGCCTCCTTTGGAATAAATGAAGGGAGACTTCCGTGGCAAATGAACAGGATCTCAGCTGGCTATAAATGGAGACCTTTGGTTCAGAGTTTTGTATCAGAAATCGGAGAGAAGAGAGTGATACACGAGTGGATTGTGAGGCAATACTGTGTGAGTTTGAGTGATTGTTGTAATACTCCTCCAGTAATTATAGTGAATCCGCTGCCCCTCCGTGCAGTAGACGTACCCGATTATTGGGGAACCACGTAAATCCTTGTGTTTCTCTGTGTTGTGTGTGTTTGTGTTTGTTGGCTTTACTCTGATTTAGCACTATGTTAGGTTTTACTCTGATTTAGCACTACAACATCATGTACGAAGCTTATTTTGAGTCATTTCATAGTCTTTATACAGTTTCCATAAATATCCTTACAAGCTTAAAATGCGTTACAGGGAGAAAAAGATTGCCCTTTCTACATGAGTAATGGCTCCTGTGAGAACGAATCAAATTGTTGATTTAACCACCCTGATCCTACTACAGTGGGAGGAGGAGATACCCCTTCTGCATTGGGCAATGGTGGATCTGGTCCATCACAAGGTTCATTCGAATCCACTGCATTCTCCCGGTCACCGCCAAGAACAGTGAACGGTACTGTTCCTTCCGTCCCAGCGGCATTTTCACCGACCCACAACGTTCATCCACCCAATGTGGAATGGAATGGCTATCAGGTACTCTATTCTTTACGCCGGAATTTTTATTTTTTTTGGTAAATTACGCCAGAACTTGTAGTCAAGCATCGCCTTATTTGGTGCCCTTCTAGGCTCCTTTAAACTTCCTCCCATTTTATTTTGGCTTGTTAGGCTCTTGCATTAGCATACCCAGCACCAGAGAAGAGGCTCCCTGTGCCGCCAGCAATTGCCGTCAATAATTCAACTGAAACAAATTCCGCTACACATCATAACCTACCGAAGATAATTGGCTGAGTTCCCTGAATGACCAGGCCAACCTGGGTGTACTTCTTGAAAACAAAATTCTCCATCCAATTGAAACCTTCTTTCCACCATTTTTGGAAATATTAATTTTTTTATAATCTACTTAGCTCAGGAAAATCCTAAAAGCATCTCATTTGTTGTTAAACATTAAATTAAGGGAAAGCAAACTTCACACTTTGTTTTTTCCTTTTGCAAATCCGAGGAGAAAAGACAAAAGGACAAAAGGAAAAAAATCTAAAGCAAATACAAAGATAGCAGTGTGTCTACGATTGTCACGGCAGCGGATATTGAGCAGCATCGAGATTTGGAAGAATACAGAACGGGGGCGGGCTTCATTGCTATATATTATAAGTGCTTCAAGCATATCTCATGGTTTCAAAAAATGCGTGATTTTTTTAATATTGGTTTGCGCGCTGATCATTTGTACAATTCCCGAGTTGAAGAAAATTCGCTTATATTTATAAGTAAGAAAATCATATAGCACAATAAAACAAAATAAATTAGGTCCAATATGTTTTCAACGATAATAAATATGTTGATTCTATATATGTTTGCATACAAGGAAAATTCATACATTTTTGTTACCTCTAGATTAAAATCTGGAGCTGCCCCTAGTTAAGGAACAATCTTATCTTACTCTAGTAGATGGATGGATTAAATTGAAATTACACCTGTTTAGTACTCTACAAGCATATGACAAAAGCCGTTTATTATACTTTTATTTTAGTGTGTTGTTTTAATTTAACTAAAATTGATGAATATTCATGGTGTAGTCCATCTTTTTATTTTTATTTTAGTATACATTTTCACCACCACAAAGGTGAAATCATGGCTTGGTTCCACATTAATAATTCGAGTTGTTCATTAGTTTCAAATTAAGTATTTTTTCGAGCAGCTAGCAAAAAATTAACTCAATCGGATAAATCTAAGGAAGTCTTTGGGAGACTTCTTTTTTGACATCAGAAAGTCTACTCACACAGGCTTTTTGTGCACATATTGTGCACAGATCACTATGCGTGGCCCACAAAGGGTCCCACACAAATGATCCGAGCCGTTCATTAAATTTAAAATATTTTTTCAAGGACCCTCGCGAGAAATCAACTCAATCCGATACTTATAGGTGCTCGATCCATAGATGTATGGATCGAGCACCTATAAGTATCGGATTGAGTTAATTTCTCACGGGCCCTTGAAAAAATATTTTAAATTTAATGAACGGCTCGGATCATTTGTGTGGAACTCTTAGTGGACTCCACACAGTGATCTGTGCACAATATATGCACAAAAATCTGTGTGAATAGTCGGACTCTTTTGACGTTTTGTATTTTATCCGTAGTATTAGTTTTGTGCAATTCGATCTCTAGAAGAACCCAAGGCATGGAGTCTATATAAAATATTCTAGACTTGTCTAAGGAATTCTTAAAAGATGTACACTATCAGAGAACATTCTAAAAAGGACTATCTAGAGAACTCTCGTAAGTGTTAGAGAATTCTAAGAAGCCTCCACACACACATTCTAAGAAGCCTCCATTTGACGAGGTGGGATGTTTCTAAAGGATGTTTTACCACTCTCCACAGGTCCCTTTAAAAATAGCAGCGGTCTTGTTTGGCCAAGGCATTACTACAGCCGCTGCTCTTAAAGCACTTGTCTCCTTCTCTTTAAAGAACACACTCGATCTCCATTCTCCCCAATGAGAAGTTTGCAGCCAAAATAAGAGGCCTGGAGAAAAAAAGCGAGAATGCTATGTTTTTTGACATAGAGAAAATAAGGGAAATTGGTAAAACCCTCTCTTAAAAATAAGAATGGTGAGAAGAATTGAGTTAAATAGCCAAGATGACTAGACAACGATTAAGAGTATGATATCGGATTTTGCCGGTTTTAGGCCAACAATTGTCTTTCACAACCAGAGTCATGGGGAAGCTATTTTTTTGAACTTGTTGCATTGTGTCAACAGTGCCTTGATTCAAGGAGACGATTTGAGGTCCCCATCTCCGTAAAGAATACAATCGGTATAGTCTATTTCTAGTGTCACGGCCTCGAAATTTGTTAAACCAAGTCCAACCAAGCCTTCAATCACAATACCTAACCTCATATCACAATTCCACAACCAAAACCTATCCTTCCTTCCCTACGTTGACCTTCCCTTACCCTTTTGATCCACATATCTTCTCGCTAACGGTATGGTCCTACCACCCAACAGTCAATCTCGTATGCCCACAATGCACATCAATTTCTCCTCAAATACTACTCAAACCTCTAATCGCTCTCCTGATATCTCAATCTTCACAGACATTCAAATTCTAACATCCACTCCGAGATTCAACAACTTATATCCTCTCGTCCTTCAAACTCTGAATTCCGCATTCTCTTTTTCCCAATCAATGTCAACTATCAATCTAGAAAACCCTAAATAACCCCTAAGGTAATAAGACCAAAGAACCCAAAATCCAATGATTAGACTGCATAATGATCATCACCCTCTGCTCAGTTTTAACACCAACTACCATAAATAAACTTCTTACGTCTCAAAGCTATTGACACCCTCTTCAAATCCAAGAGTAAACACATCTCACAATCGATCCAACTCTATTGATAACACTAGGATAAACACCGATACTAAGTGTACTTGAAACCAACCGTTAGCTATGATCTCCAACTCACACCTTTACTTACCCACATGACTCCTTCTTATGAGCTCTGCACAAACCTCAAACTCCCCTTCATCTATCTAACATTCAAACACAACCAAATTCTAACACTATTTCCGGTTCCCTAATCCATTTAGATTCATTATTGATTTCTGCTTTAGAAGACTAAACTCACTTATGTTGTAATGTGTCATCTCTACGTATCTCAACACAACTCATTCTTGAAACCATTCGTATAAACTCTCAAATTCACTATTCTCCTTTTTGCCAGTCATTAACCGCTCCCAATTAAGGGTTGACATAACACAGAAACCTTTCACCTCCACATCTTACAATATATACACGGAGTTAAATTCTACCATTTTCAAACTTTACATCTTACTATGGCTAGTAAAAGAAATGACACACGCCAAATTCCAACTAAAAATTCATTTCCTCATAGCACATACCCACACACCTCAGTGTCTAATCCGTACTGTATACTAAGAGCAAATTACACACATCGAGATTACATAGTGAGTCGAGCATACAAGTTAAAGCCAAGTAGTAGCACGTGTCACACACGAGTTGTCTCAATAAACCAACCATACGATTCAATAGCTTACACAAAATCGAACATACCCACACATTAACAACTTCACTCAGTGTCCAACGGACTCGCCACGTATCAACGTACCCATAATGTGTCCATCACTTCACGATTTATGGCTCTAGAAAGCCCAACAGTAATCCCGTTCTTTAAACCTCATAATACCTTTGACATTTTCTATTCACCCATCAATTTCGAACACTTTCATCAATTAGTCTAATCAAGCCACATGTTTCCCGTTTTCACAATCTTAAATATCATTTACCAAATACACAATATCAATATTAATCATTTCTCTATCAACATTACAATCACAAGGCATTTCATCGTCCAAATACCTACACAATGTGTGCAATAGCTGCACTAACAAACTTTCACTACTATTGATTTTCTCAATACTAAAATTTAAACACCAATATAAATACAAACAAATTGGCAGACCTCTTCCTAAACACAAACAAGACTCCGGGGTTACAAACAACATGTCTATATTCCTCTTTATATTCTAAGACTCCTACCACCTCATTACTTAAGAATCAGTTTCACTCGCACCAATATCTTCTAAAAATCCCGCTCATAACACTACCGCTACGGCAATCACCATAATGACTACGACGACACCACAGCACATCATTTTTCTACGAAATTTCTATATATAGCTATCTGCCTCAGGCCTAGAGATTTTACCCCTAATATAAACCTAGTATCCAATTGACTTTCCGAGACTTCCATCTAAAAGGAGCGGTGATCAAGCGCCTCTTCTACTTGGATCTCTTTGGTAGTCGCCTGGGTGTCCAAAAGACAGATACTGTTTCGAGACACCCTACCTATAACTCTCATCTTCCTAAGTCAATCTCAGATACTTACAAGGGTTCCACATGCCTTGCCTATACTTAAAATCACTACCCTTATAACTACCATAACAATGACAAACACAATCATTACCATAGTAAGACATTATCCCTTCGAACACATTCAAAACACTCACTAGCTCAATCCCCTAGTTATGATACACCTCTCTCACTTAAAGATTACTTAAAGTATTTAAAAATTAACTCGTAGTCTGTGCAATTCAAATAAGAGTCATTAAACACTTAGCTCACGAATCTCACTAACGGTCTAGCACTTCTATTTCATACTAACGGATATCATCTTTCACATTTTAACCTCGCCACCATGCATACCCATTATAACAATCTCAGCCTTTCAGATTCTTTCCCGCCTATCATCTCATCTAAAAGGGCACCTTATCACTAATGGCTCAAGATCAAAAACTACCAACTATAACGATAACAACAACAACGGTTGCAACCATAGCCACTACAAGGAGGTCAAACTTGTCTTTTTCTCAGAAAGCTTCAGCTTTTTACTGTTTCATGTAGACAAAGATGCAATGCCAATTCAATGAACACATGTCAATTATGCGCTCACAAAAGTTTTTGTTAAAATATGCAATTTTTTTTTTAACCCATGAGACTAAGTCTCCCCACGGTCTCTAGGTATTCTAACCTAATACTCTAATATGCGTGCTGAAATTTCAAAATTTATGCAGGGTGTACCGGTACGGGGAAATTATGGTACCGGTACAGGTACCCAGAAAACTTAGCATTCGATTCTGGTCGAGGTGTACCTGTACCGGGAAAAGTTGTACCTGTACACCACGGACAAATTTGAAAATTTTTGCCAACGTTCATCGAATCAAACCCCAATTGCTAACAACACTTCCACACGTCATTTAAACACCAAAACTCTCAAAGTTCAACTATTCTCCGTACGTCCCATACACAACGACACATCATTCCGTGCGATCACATCAATTAAATAACCAAAGTAATCAAAGCATTTTTTAAAAAAGATATATATATTTTTTAATAGGGGTCTTCACAACTAGGAAAGGTTAACCAAATGTGCATTAATTCTATCTGGAATTATGAATACAATAATTACCTGTTCTAGTCAGCAGGAGCTAGCGTGGGTGCAAGTGCGCAAGCCCAAGCAGGCAATTGTGTGCATGCCAAAGAGCTCCAACAATGGCAAAGGGGCAACCTTTAATAATACGAAAAACAGTCGCCATGGAAAATTTAGTATCCAGTCAGGGCCGGCTCAACTTCAAGGCCCAATAGACCTAGGCCTTGGACATCCCAAAAAAGGCCAAATTTTAGGGGTACTCTACTAATTTTTCTATTTGGACTTGAATAGAAGTCTTTTTTGGCCAAATAGAAGGGAAAAAAGGCCCATTCCATGGTAAAGTCGGCTGCGACACACGGATCGAGTAAGGGCCCAAAAAATGATCGGTGGCATTTTTGTAAATAAGAGATCTAAATGGTCCTTTTAATTCAAACCCTCCTATAACAGTCTCAGACGTTTTCCCAAAACAAAAAAATATATAAACGAAGAACGAACGAACGTCTCTCACGATTTGAACGAACGATTCTCTCACGATTCCAAAGAAGGAATGAACGAACAGACTTGGTCAGCCGTTGACTGTTGGTGATATCACTTTCACCAAATGAAGGGGGAAGGGCACTGTGTTCGACCGTTCGAGACTTCGAGGTATTTTTTTTTTTAATTGGAGATTTCAAGTTTCAACAGTTAGTCTATTGGTGATTTTATATTGCTTAAATGTTGAAGTTTGTAATTTAATATTGCTTATGAGAAGTGAGACTCTCTTTAATTAAGTTCAGTTGAGCAGTGATAGTGATATTAGGGCTTTCTTTATTCTCCACTTGATTTGTGTTTAAACTTATTGGAAATTGAAATGCAGAACCAGTATATACTAGTATAATACACACTGCGGAGTCTTAGAGGCTTGCAACTTGCGAGGCTTCAAATCCATAAGTATTCTCTTATTATGCAGAGCCCTGGCTGGTGGTGCTAGATTTGTACGTATGTTGTTAAAAGCAAAGCCCTAGCTGGTGGTGCTTAGTTTTGTGCTGATTTAATTGACACTGGTTGGTATGCTTAAATTTAAAAATATTTGATTATCTAATTACCGGTTAGTGCATCATTAATAATAATGTTATAATGCCTCTTTTTTTAATTCTTACTTAGGTGCATCATGCCTCATAAACGTCAACTATCTGGTCATCAGAAAATAATAAAGAAGCAAAAGACAAAAGTATTAATAAATTCTCAAAAAAGAGCTATTAAAAAATTCTTTTCAAGTAACGAAAATATACAAAGCTCAGTCGAAAAACATGAAAATTTGGTGATTAATGTCGCTGAAAACTTGGTGAATGAAGAACAAGTAGAAGAAGAAATGACAAGCATAACATCATCATATCATATCATATTATAATTGGCCGGATCATCGCCTCACAAAATGGCAAGTAAAATGTAAGTCCATTGAGATCTAGATTGTTGTCTAAAACTAGCAGTGCCTCAAACTATAAACATTAAGATAATTCAATAAATTACCATGTTCAAGAGCTAGAGAGGATGGCAGAAACTCCAACTGATCTTGAGAGAAAATCAGAGAGGCGAGAGAAATTTGCGGCGGCAATAAAGAAGAAATGGCAAGCATGACATCATCATATTATAATTATCATCGGCTCACGAAATGACAAGTAAGACGAAAGTACATTCAGATCTAGATTGCTGTCTAAAACTATCAGTGCCCCAAACTATAAACATATTAACATAACTCAACAAATTACCATGTCCAAGAGCTAGTGAGAGGAGTGCAGAAAAACACCAAATGATCTTGAGAGAGAATCGGAGAGGTGAGACAAATTTGCGGCCGCTGGATTATCTACACCAAATGATTTTTTTTTATCCAACCCAAAAAGAGTTATCCACGCCTAAAAGCTAAAGGGTTGCTTGAGTTTTCAGAGCTTTTTGCCGATCTGTCCAAATGTTGGAAACGAATCGGAGAAATGTCCATATTTTGAAACATTTTATAAAAATAGTCTATCGCACATTACCAAAATGCATGATGTCAATTTACGAAGCTTGTGTGGCAACAAAATCCACGCGTGCAAGTAACGCATTTTGAGAATGCGTCTTGGAAAGGAAAAAAAAAACATTACAACGCGCATCTTGAAGATGCGTTTTGCACTTTGAGAATGCGTTTTGCTCGCATTACTATCACTAAGGAATTTGCAAGTTCAGGCCTGGCTGTAAATATGACCATCCAGTAAAATAGAGCCACTCAGAGTCTTCGATTGCGTCTGGACCAGGTATGCCTTAACGCTCTGGCAATTCGGCGACATAAGGCTGGAGTCAATGGTGGTGTTCACGGAAGCGAGACCCTTATCCAGCAGCTAGCTGAGTAAGAATTTCTGCATAAAGGGTGCCATTTTTGTAGGATCGATTAGTTTTCCTCTTTAGATACAGAAATTCTCGTTTCACTTTTTGGCTCCGCGCCACTAGATTTCCAGATGATGGCATGATACGGATGTCATGTGTTACATTACTACCAGTGGAAGGAAAACCAATTTTGTAAATTTCTCTATGTTAAGTTAAATACAGGCTGTTAATCTGAAATCAAAATTAAAGCAGTAACAGCCTTCTTGCCTTTTTTTTGGTTGCAGTAATCGTTCTAAAGTTTAACCTTCACATCCATCCGAAAATTTTACCCTAGAGCAGCTCTGTTACTTCCATATGGTTTCATTAACCAGTTATTAGCAACTTATTATGCAAGCAGGATAGGCTCTGCATTTGGCAAAAATCACCCTTCTTGCTGTGATATCGGATGGCAGTAATTTTTTTCCGCCTGCCAATTTGCTTTAGGCTGTTAATCAATTACTCTGCGGGGTTGCAGATTTCCTTTCAGAGAAAAATCCTTCACACATCTATTCGTTGGAGGGTTTGTGCACCCCAGGTTTATGGTGCTGCTGTGGATCTATTGTGGCCTTTTTTGTTTCCACGTTACGAAAAATCATATCATGCATCCAAATGAAATAGGCTGCTAAAGAAGAACATAGGGATACATAATACTAGGATCTATATTGATTTTCGTAGATATGATTGTTTTTTTCTGGTATCAACAAGAAGTGAATAAGTAATGCCCACAGAAAGAATAGAATCCGTCAAGTTTTTTTTTTTTGTTTGTTGTCTCTCAATCTAAACGCAAGAAGAAGACAGAAAACAACACAAGGTGAAAAAGAAGCGAAAGTTTGATCATATGCCTTTTTGCTGCTCCACAAGAAACTTCCCACACCCGCCATCCACATTTTAAAGCACATTTCACCCTTCCATGGGGTGTTCAGCAGCCGAAGCACAACCACTTTTTCTGCATTTTCAGTAAAGAAAATACTAAGCTTTTGAAACATAGACTTTTCTGGAAGCGATCAATTTAAGAAGCCACAACAAGATAGTTCATACCTTTGGTGGATATTGTTGATGATACGTCTCAGTTTGTTTGTAGACATGATTATCATTTCTCTGTGGCGCCACAATAGTGCCCGCAGTGCCAGTAGTCCTCTTCTCGTCTCTAGCCTTGTTGAATATCACTGTGAATCCATCGGCCGAGGCCGGGTTGTTCGCATCCCATTCGCCAAATTTTGGCAACGGACGGCCTTTTTCCTGCTGCAGATAAAAATGTCAAATGGAAAAAAACTAAATCAGAAGAAGTCCAAACAAAAATGAAGCAATTGAGATGCATTTTATTGAATCATCATAGATGGCAGGTCCCCATAAACTGATTATAGCTTCCATAATAGGCAATCTTAGTGAAATTCCAAAACAAGAAAAGAGCATCACCTCTCCCCATCTCCTTTCTGGCTTTCTCCCACCTCCCAACAAGAATTCACACAATCCTTATTGGATCTAGGAGATACGACTACATAAAATAAAGAAAGAAAAACCACAATCACACCAGAAATGCTAGATTTTCGTGGTTTTGATAGATGTAGATGTTTCACTATCGCGTCGGAGTTGCCTTGTCAATTCAAGATAAAGATATGGTTACAGAGAAGTACCAAAGTACTCTGAAATGGATTTGCAAGACATATATATGGCCTGCGGTATAACTCTTTTTGTCCTTGAAAATCAGTGTCCCTAAAGGGAATGAACGTATGGAAGAATATGGTAAGGAAAAAGGAAAAAGGAGAAAGGAAAAAGATAACCCTTGAACATGAATCAATCTTCCAATACTCACCAAATATTTTTTCAGTATTGCAGTAAGAAAAAAACATGAATCAATCCCAAGGTCTTTAAAACCAAACCTAGACAAGGCACGCCACGAACACGCAAGATATCGACAAGGTCATTAACCAAAACATGGTGTCTGGAGGATGTAAACATTAGAAACCAAAACAAAAAAAGGCAACACTACAATTTGAAGGAGAACACCCACGTGAAGAAATTCAGAAAAGAGAAACTTCGAAAAATCGTCTTGCCGTCTTTTTGTAGGCCTAGGGTATATACTTCTGAATTCTGGATTAGTTGGACTATAACATGGAAATGCAAAACGTGTATGCACAATCCCAAAAGTCGTAAATAATAACCCTACAATTGAGAATGAAAACGAAATATTTCCATAATTGGTATATTCAGAACCACAAACGAATAGAAATTTGCCAAATCTTCTATACCCTACAATCAAAAATATACACCCAAACTACGACCATTTTTTTTTACTGGTAACTCAGGTGCCCCGGCCAGGATATGCATATTACCACCAATGATGGACCAATTCCGCTGTCCACTAGCGGGACGCAATTAAAGTCGGGGCAAAAGCCCTACATGGACGGGCCTCAAAAGGGTTTGAATCTACGTGATAATTAACGTCAACAGGAATCTATTTGTCCTCCAGTTCAAGTACGAAAATACAAACAACATATAACCGTACATACATTGCAAACAAACAGGAGGGGGATTAAATATGCAGAGAAATGAAAACAGAAGATAAAAAGTATTGTACCGACGCCATGGATTTTGCTGATGGATGATCGCTGGAGCCTTCTTCCTACACCGGAGATATGAGAGAGAGAGAGAGAGAGAGAGAGAGAGAGAGAGTAATTAGAAGGGAAACGAGGGAGGAAACACGTTGTCTACGCGCAAAATAACGGATTTTTGGTTTTTTCCCTCCCTCTCTTCTTATTATAGGCCCATTCTCTCTCCTTATTATAGGTCCATTCTCGTGGATTGGGGGATCCTGCTGACCAAAAAGGTCTGCCGTTTCGTGTAAGAAACTCTTCCCTTTTATGTCATGTTTGGTACTCAATAAATGGGCAAGAAATTAATTTTTTTTTTTAATTTTTGTGGGCTTATTACATATCCTAAGAAGATGATTTCAAACCACTAGTTATTCTTAAAATATATTTTTATGGTTCCTGAAAAAAATTAGCTCTATCAGTAAGGGCTGTTTTAGAATTCGTAGTCTATTTCAAAATTGGGCGCCCTTATAAAAATTAGGAGGTAGTTTTAAGGAATCAAGAACAATGGGCTGTTTGATACCAAGTTTTGTGGGCTATTTGATACCGAGTTTTGTTTGGAGGGAATTGGTAATGAGGTGGAATTAGGATAAGGATTGATAATGAATATGTTTGTTTTGCACCGGATTAAACGATAAGAGTATTATCTACCATGTTTGTTTTACATGGGATAGAATTGGATTGAAATATCTATTTCTATTTTTACCCTTATGTAAAATGGTAAAAAAAAAAATGAAGCAAAATGGTAATTGTGTCAATCTATGTAAAAAGGGAGGGCATAAAAGTCTGTCAACTCCAATCCCAACAAAATATGATTGGTAATAACACCCCCACCCCCGGTAATCCGGTCCATTTGGGGGATTCACAATCTCATGATACTTCTAATCCCTCTCACCAAAATCAAACCACATAAGATTCTTCAAGCCCAAACCACTTTATGTTGGAACTAACCTAAATTAAAAAATAGCATTTAGTTTAAGGTATTGTTTGCTATGAAGGCAGAATTCTGTAGGAGCTATGAAACTAGCTGATTGCATGTAATAAGAGTCTCGAGATTTTTCTATATCGTATCAAGCTAGACTATTATTGAGTTTACTTCGGCTACATTTTACCTAAGATGAAGGTGGAAATTGAATATAGTCTCTCAGTAGTGGCTCAAGAATTTTACAAATGGTGTTAAAAAAATACTACAATTTTACATTAATTTTACTAGCTCTTTTATCTGATTTTTATCCACAACGATCAAAAAAAAATAAAAAATAAATAGAATTTTGTTGTCACGAGTTCTCATATTTTTAGCTAAGCAGTATCAAACTTGTGCGTTACTCCTCACTAATATCTTTTTGCAAGAAATTGAGACGAATAGGTTGTCATAGATCTTTTTTTAATATATTTTTTCTTATTTCATTCCTATCATTAGACTTATATGCCAAGATTTTTTTATCGTAGTCATGAATCCAAATAAAAATTGTTCAAGTCGACATGGATTCGCTTAGAAAATCCATGAGTGTTACTATCAACAAAAAAAAGTCAAATACACAAGTAAAAAACACCAAGCAAGTACTATTTTTAATTTTGGTTAATTACATGCATGCTGATCACATAAAGTTTGATTGGCTACAGATAAAGATTATGAGGTACTTATAAAGAATCAAGAAGTATATGTTGAAACTTGTCCAAATTAAAAAAGAACTATATGTAGTAGCTATGTATTTAGTTTAAGGTATTATTTGTTATAAGGAAGAATTCAATAGGAGCTATGAAACTAGATGTTATAAGAGTCTCAAGATTGTCGATATTGTATCAAGCTAGATTACTACTGAGTTTACTTCGGCTACATTTTACTACTATGTCTATATATCAGCAAAATCAAACTTCATCCCCCTTTCAAAAACACTCTCTCTCTCTCTCCCTCTCGGAAAATTATTCAATCTCTCTCTCCCTCTCAAAAAATTATTCAATACTCCCAAAATACAGAAAGAAAGAAAGGTACAAAAAGGAAACCCCTCGCTCGCTCTGTGACCTAGGGGTGGGCACGGGTCGGGCGGGTCGGGTATGGCCCGCCACCCGACCCCGACCCGACCATGTCGGGTAGGAGAAAAACCAACCCGAACCCGAACCGAACGATGGTGTACACCCGCCCGTGTGCCCGATTTTTTTGGTCGGGTCGGGTCGGGTCGGGTCGGGTCCGACCAAACCGAAGTAAACCTACATGAATTGTTCATGTTTTGGTCGGGTCGGGTCGGGTCGGGTCGGGTTTGGTCGGGTTGGGAAAAACAGCACCCGAGCCCCGAACCGAAAACTGATTTTTTTGAAAAATTGGACCCGAACCCGACCCGACCACATGTTCGGGCCCGCCCGAAACCCTTCGGGTCGGGTCGGGGCGGGTCCGTCGGGCCTCGGGTATTTTGCACACCCCTACTGAACCCAGTATAACAAAAGAGAAAGGAAGAAAGGTACAGAAAGGAACCCAGATGATGATTCAATTGGAGTGGAAATAAAGATATGGACAGATTCAAAGCATCAAAGATGCCATTTAGTTTCAGAGATTCCTCTACAAATTTTTTTTTTTGTTTTGTCCCTTTCAAATAAATACACAATCACTCAAGACAATCACCTAGAAGTAGCATTTGTCTTTAGGCTCCGTTTGTTTCTGTGTAAAATGTTTTACAATATAAAATATTTTTCATATAAAATATTTTTTCAGAAAACAAATTTCAAACTTTTATTTTTTGGTATTTGGTTGACACTTAAAAAATATTTTCAAAATTTAACAAAATAATGTAGAGAGAGAGAATGGGGCTTAAATAGTAGAGAGATTTGAGAATATTAGAATTGGACATAGCTCAAAATTGATGATTGAGAAAACTGAACAGTGAGAATTGCAGTAGAAGACAACGAGTTCATTTCGGAAAATAACTTACGAACGATTTAAGGATAAGTCATTTTCATCCAATTAATGGAAAATGTTTTACATATAAAATATTTTTCTCATTTTTTACACAACAAAACACCAAAAAATAGGAAAAATATTTTACCAAAAACAAACGGAGCCTTAATCAAAGACCAAAAAGTCACAAACCAAATATTGGGCAACTCCATTCCTACTCTAACGCACAAAAGAAAACTCACACTCCTTTCTGTACGTGTTGTCATAAGCTATTTGTGGTGGAACATTATTGTTGCCAGGGGATATGGCTCTACCACGTCAAAAGGCCAGTTGCATTTTTCATGTTCTTGGTGATATATATGCTTCCATTTGACAGAGAGAACACTGCTTGGTCATTTTCTTTTACTTGTGGCTAGGGTGGTAAACGAATCAAGCAGCTCGTGAGCTCGGTTTAGTTCCTTTACTAAACGAGCAGAGTTTGAGCTCGAGTTTTTGGCACGTTTAATAAACGAGTCGAGTATAGCTCGTTCGACAAAAGCTCGGCTCTTTAAGGGAGGCTCGGCTCGATTAAAGAGGCTCGTTTAGTAAATGACTAAGCTCGATTCATTAAGGTGCAAACCGAACTCAAACTCGAATTTTTGACTCATTTAGTAAACAAGCCGAGCTCGAGCTCGACAAAGCTTTTTTTTTTTTTTTTTTGAACGGGCTCGACAAAGCTTGACTTGGCTCGCTTACAGCCCTTGTGGCAGTGTTGTTCTGCTCACTAACAACAGTGTTGATGATGTTCAAGTTAAGTAACAAATGACTACTACTACTATATATCCTAATTTCATAAACAACTCAAAAGATTGTTGATTTTCATTTATCTAGGACAATTTAAATTTGATAATTTTTCTCCGAAGATGGTATAGGAATGATTCGACCTACTTGAGTTCGAGCTCATATCCGCCTTGTTAATGTTGGGATTATGCCCGGTAATCTCATCCGCAACGGAAGCGCAACAAATAAAAATGAAATCACACACAAGAGAACACACACAACCAAATACGTGGTTCCCTAAACTCAGGTACGGTCACGAGAGAGAGAGAGAGAAATCTTCCACTATATGAAAAATAGATATTACAATGTGAGATGTAAAACTCTCCCGGCTCCCAACACACGGCTCTATTCAATATTTTACACTCACCCCCTCAACTTTATTTTTCCCTTCACATTTTTTCTCTCTCACACAAAACCTTTCACGGTGGGGAAGACTCCTAAAGGGACTCCCAATCTTTCTGCCTTCTCTACTTTGTCTCTCAGGCTCTGTTCCATAACGGTTCTTAAAAAATAAGTACTTTATTTTGGAACTTCTCAAAGAAAAATAAGAAGGGTTATTCCACAAAACCCAAATAAAAAGTTTATTTCACATTTTTAAACTCAAAAATGATGTAAATGGAAAAAAAAATCAGTTTTTTTTGCACCGTATTAAATATCTTAATGAGATCTATCAAACAAGATCCATATTAATAAGAAAATAATTTGCGTAAACACATGATTTTTTAGTTTGAAATTGCCTTCTTAAAAAATAAGGAGTTTTGCTATGAGTAATGGGCGCCGGGGAGGGAAATCGAACCGACGGCCACGCCAGGCCGTCTCCGGCCCCCAGACGGCGGATCCAAGCTGTCCAAAAATTCTAACAAAAAATCGAGGGGGCTTCCGCGTAAATCAACGGCATCTAAGGTGTGTAAGGTGCTTGATCCGAGCACCCATTTTTCGTGTGAAATCATATACATGAAAAAGGGGTGTTCGGATCAAGCGCCCTACACGCCTCGGATGCCGTTAATTCCCGCTCTAGCCCCCTTGGTGTTTTTTTTAGAATTATTGGACAGCTCGGATCGGCCGTCCGGTGGCCGGAGACGGCCCGGCGCGGCCGTCGGTACGATTTCCCTCCCCGGCACCCATTGGTACCTATATAAATTCTAAAAAAATAAGTACCTTCTTATTTTTGTAGAACAAACCTTATTATTGAACAAAAAATAAGTTCTTATTCACGTTTTGGAATGAACTCTCAGTCCACACTTCACATACACGGCACAAATCCCTTTAAAAACAAAAGTCTCTAGATTTGCCGAGAATATTCTAGAGCTCATCACTACAATTAATGCTCCATACCAGCACACTTTTCCAACCATGTCATGCAATGACCAATAGTCCAAAACTTTCCAGTTTCCACCAAAGGTTCAAAACCACCGAATTTCTTTCCTTTTTCTTTTCTTTTTCACATTGGGGCAAAACCCAAACGGTTAAAACCCTATTCGAGGTCGGTACGAGGAAGGGGATGAATTTACCGGGTGAGACGTCGCCAGAAAAAAAAAAAAAACTCAAACAAAATGGAGTATTCAATTAGGACAATTGCATACAAGCCCTTGAATAAGGTTTTAAAAAAGTCTTTGAACACATAATATAATGTCATCAATCCTTGTTTCTTTTAATCTTTCTATTATTTTTAGAGATTAATAAAAAAATTTGTCTTTCAAAAAAAAAAAACTACCTCTAGCAGAAAACAAAATTGAAGTCAAGAGTTCGAGTCTCCCCACCTACGTGTGAGAGTTCTTCCCTTAGAGGGTTTTTTCTTTCTTTATTTGTTTCTACCTTATAATGAGCTTATTTTTTGTATTGGTTGAGTTGTTAGGTTTAGTTGCCTCGTAGATTCTCACAATTAATGTAGTGTTCCGGGTTTATACTATGTATTTCATATCTAATATAAAATGATCACTTCTATCGATTGAAAAAACGGAGACTTAGCCAAAAGTCTCTCATATTTATATTTTTTGAACTCAAGAACAAGCATTTTTTGCAATCAAACAAAATAACAAATATGTCTATGAAAGTACCTAAAATCCTAGGATACCTTATAAAAATGTCTAAATCACTAAAACCCTATAATAGAAAAGTACACTATAAAACCCTATGAAAGTGCCAAACATGTTTTGGCCTAATGACTAAAAAACTCAAAATATTGAAGAACCTCCACTGAAAATTATTTTGCCGGTGTTCTTCCCTTAAATGAAAACTATTTTACCGTCCTTATGACTAATTTTTCCTTGAAAATAAACAAAATTGAGGTGAAATCAAAAGGGAAAGTAAATAATTCCCAATGGTGAATAAATTGAATATACGTGACAATTCAGCTCATCACCCTCATATCTTGAACAATCTAGCATTACTTTCTATCTCTACTTTTTAGAAAGGAATCCAATAATCCAAAGCATCAAACCACTTGACTTTCAGATTCCTCTACATGTTGTCGTAACTCATAAGCTATTTGTGGCTGAGCATTACTATTGTGAGGGGACATGATTACACTACACAGCATGTGAAAGGCAAGTTGTTCATTCTTGCTGTAGGTGACATATGCCTCATTTTGACTAAGGTCCCGTTCCGCTAAAAGAAATAAGTAATACTCCCTACGTTCCTTTTTAAATGTCATATTTCGTAACTCTAACTTATTAAGAAGATATCATCATTACATATTTTACATCAACTTTTATCTCCACTTTCCTTACTTACCATGTATGGAGACATCATCATTATATTTTTACTTACTAACTTTTCAAAATGAAATCTACTTTTAGAAGCAAAATATGAAATGCACCAACTTTTACTTATCAACTTTACAAGATGGACACTTTTCAAAAGGACAATCCAAAACAGAATACTCAACTCTAAAAAAGAGACAGAGGGAGTACTTTTTTTTAATTAAAGATAATGCATTGTGAAAAATTAAAGGTAATGTATTGTAAAAAAATGACATGCCTCGTAATAACGGAGTCTAAAACCCTAGTGCAAATGTTTTGTTTTCCTCTTTGTCAAAAGTGTCATTGATGTAGACTATAATAGGACTCTTCGCTAGTGAGATGAATATGCAAAAAACTGTCAAGATGCACTTAAAATGACTTGGACATCCTGAGTTATTAAAAAAAAAACCTGTGTTGATGATGTTCCAGTCAAGTTCAAGTATCAATATGGAATTGGATTGTGATTGTTTCCACTCATCTTTACGGAACTAGTGTTTGTCAATTCTCCCTCATCAAGGACAACTCAAATTTGATCCTTCCAATGTACTCCACTAGCTAATAGCACACAAATAAATTAAGCTAATGGAAATCGAGCTCGTATTTGACTTGTTTGAGAACTCGTTTGAGGACGGTACGAGAAAGGAGTTGACTTAACGGGACAGATGTGCCCAGCAAGAATTGAAAACGAAATTGGGTGACAAGCTTCCTTTTTTGTTTTTATATTTTTTTTTTGATAACGGGATTTCTGGAGCAGCTTGGAGTGCACATGCTTTCCTTATAAAAGTCAATACTCGAATTCGAGTCCAATAAAAAAATTAAAAAATCAAAATAAACAATATGTGAAATTAGGGCAATTGCATGGGTAAATCAAGCCCTTTATCTCATATCCAATCAAGAAAAAGTCTTATAACACAGAAAGTACCTCTAGCAGAAAACAAAATTAAGTAAAAATTTAAAAAAGAAAACAAAATCATACTCTCGTGAATAGGTGAATCGGATACAGAACAATTCAGCTCATCATTCTCAATCTCTCGAACAATCTAGCAGATCGATGCGAAAATCTTTATAATTATGTTACTATTACAACTAATTAAAGAGGGACCAATACTTGGAGATTATCTGTGAGCAGTGACCAAAGTTTCAATAAACCTCAGTCCGTCGAACCTGGGCGCATACTTTTCCGAAGCAGCAGATGGATTCTCCCTGCTTTTGCTCGAAACAGCCTTCTGTTTATACAAAACCAACATCAGGACACCAAAATTAAAGAAGTTCGAATATATATACACACACACACCAAAATAAAAGGGATATGAAATTGCATGAAAAAAAAAAATTAGTATCAACCTTTTGAATTGGATAAGTCTGTTTTCCGAACCGTCTGATACATGTGAGACCCTTATTTTTTGAGATCTACATGCATCGAATGATTTCTGAATAATGGGTCTGGGTCCAAGCATATAACTATATGTTCGTAACATTCTTCGATTGCGATTTTTTATTTTTTTCCAAATATTATCCGTCTCGTAAAAACTTTCGATTCCCCTGTTCAAAACAAAGCACAAAAGAAATAAGGAAATAAAAATGGGCAAGGGTTCAGTCAAATTTGATTCCAACCGGTCCAGTTTTGGATCATTTGTGGGCCCTTTTCGGGTCCACAACAATGCCCGGAACCGTTCACATTTTAGAGCTCGTCGAGAATATTGACCACGCCAAAAATCATATTGATCGGATATCCACAAATTCCAAGAAAGAGGAAACTTAAGAAGATGGAATTCTTGATGAATCAATCGCAGTGGGCACACGCATAAAAGAAGGAAAAAAGAACGGGAAATCGCGAGGGATCTGAAAGCGGACTTAACGAGGGAGGTAAGGTTACCGGTTACTTATTAGACCTCTGTTTACTTTCCCCTGTTTTCCAACCAAACAAACAAACCCATATCTCACGAAATCTTTGGAAGGAAAAAAAGAAAAAAAAAGAAACCAGAAATAAGACTCACATCGTAAGATCTTTCGGACTTGGAGTTGGGTACGGAGGTCGAAGACGGCGTCGGAGAAGATATGGCAGCGACTGAAGCTGCAGCTGCGGACGCCGCGGCGAGGATCCCCGATATCTTCATCATGCTGCGCTTTGGAATTGGATCTGAGATAAGAAAGTTTGCCCGGGAATCTAGAAAAAGGGTTTTGGGAGTTTTCCCAGGAAAACCGAAGAAGAATTTTTGAGAGAGAGAGAGAGAGAAAACAAGGAAGAAAACGTAGTAATGAGATTGTAGGTCTTCTTTCGACGGCGATATTTATTGAGGGGGGCTGGTCTTGTTTTTCAAACGTTTACGCGGCAACCATACCTTTTCCCACTCCAAATTACAGTCTTACCCTTGTCTCCACATGTAGTTGTTATTTTCTCTCCTCCAGAAAGTTTAGAACCCCACCAAAAACCCGCACTCAAATGCACTAACGCTCACGTAAATTTGTAGGGTTCACTTCCACTACACCACCAGTGCGTGATCCGAAATATTGATGTGATTAATTGTCTACTTGGGTACAATTTTCACTCTCTGTTTTACTTTTCAGTGTTGAAAGTGTTTTTTTTTTTTTTTGCGAAAAGACAAAATAGAGAATGTGGACATAAAATAGGAGAGTACGAAAATTATTTCCCTTATTATTTTGTCATTTTGGAAAGTTAATGGGTAAATAGTTAATGGGTAAAAATGGAGGTGAGTTTTGAAAAATGAAGGCAAAAATTGAGTTAATGGGTAAAAGTGGAGGTCTGTCTCCTTAATAAATTAAAATTACGAAGTTAGACATTCAAAATGGGACAAAGGAATTACTTATTGAAATTGTACAAGTTGAGTTTGAAAATACTCCACAATTCATCCAAGGGTATTTTTGTAATATAAAATTTTGCTCAACTTTTTCCGTGGTGCCTCCTTAAATTGAATTTCTTCTACACAGAAAATAGTATAGAAAAATTTAGTGCTTGTAGGTTGATTTTTCCAAGTATCAGCCTATTATTGCGAGACACGTGTATGGTTACCGCTGAAGCTACCCCTGCCTACTCCATTAAATTTATGAATGTAAATTCAAATATTATTCTATTACCACACTCAAGCACACACCCACAATCACACAAGTGGGTGGGTCACATGTGTGGGTAGAGCCTCAGCTCATTTACCAAACGAGCTAAAAATTCAAGTTCGACTTCGACTCAAACCTTAACGAGTCAAGCTCTTATCGAGCCGAGCTGAATCACTTACTAAATGAGCCTCTTTAATCGAGCCGAGTCACCCTTAATGAGCCAAGTTTTTGTCGAACAAGCTGAGCTCCCCAGCTCTCGATTCGTTTACGGCCCTATGTGTGAGACCCACCACTCATGTGAGTATGAGTGCGTAAATGGGTGTGGTGCTAGCAAAGTTGGGCATGCTAATCATGATTTTAAGGCGTTTCCACTAAATTTTTTGAATTACAAATTATTGCATTTTGTCATATTATTCAAACTAACTCACGATTTCTTCTTCATTTTTTCCTTTCACCCACCCTTATATCATTTACAACATATAAGTTAGTATAAACAATTTGACATTTTTAGACAACAAAAAATTGTTCATAACTTGTTAGTGAGTGGAAACGCCCTAAGGTACGTGTAAGGTCGATATTTTCAAGTTTCAGCTTCAACAATTTTAAGCAGTTCACGATATATATGCAATTGAGAAAGTCTACGTACATAGAGGTGGGGTGAATTGTTGAAATACGAAAAATCAAGCGATTCATTAAATGATTTTATTTGATCGATGCACCGATAAATCGGTTTTTTCTATCAACATGTTTCATTTTCAAAATTATAATTCAAGTCATGAATTGAGATATTTGATACATATAATGTGAAGTTTTTACTTCATTTGTTGAAGATAGAAGGGGGAAAAAAAAACCTTTGGAACTTTTAGATACCCTCATCACGTAGGCTTTTTGATGGGTTTCTTTACAAGGATGAAAAGTTATTACTACGGCTTTACGGGTACTAGTTAGAGCTGTAAATGAACCGAGCAGCTCGCGAGCTCAGCTCGGTTGGACTCGTTAAGGCTCAGCTCAGCTCGTTTAATAAACAAGTCGAGCTCTCGGCTTGTTTGATAAAAACTCTGCTCATTAAGAGAGACTTGGCTCGATTAAAGAGGCTTATTTAGTAAATGACCTTAACGAGCCGAGCTCGAACTTGCCAAAGCTCAATTCGGCTCAGCTCGTTTACGCCCCTACTTACTAGTACTGCTTATGAAGTTAGAGAATCTTGGAATGAGTCATAAATAATACTAACTATGTAACTATTGTACATGGATGCACATTATCGTACCAAATTTCTCTCAGTTTAATTATAATAATGGTCTTTTAAGCTTAAAGTGTGACGTATCTCAGATTCTTATTTTCAAAATACGTACGTGTATGGGTTGATAAATCACGGCATGATAAGTAATTTAACAAATGACATATAATAATCTTAAAAAGATTATTTGAATGATTCGAATAAAATTTGACCACTTTTTTTAATGGATACACTATTAGACCTCGCGATCCTCAATTATCACTCAGAGACAAGTTTTCATTGATTTAGGCCTAAACTAATCACTTTTACAATCTATCGTTCTCATCTAATGCATAAATATGTGTCATCGGATTCTACACATCATCACATATCAAGGCGATTCATTATTCGGATCGTTCGTGATTTGAATAATGATCATCTCAATTCAAGATTTGACAACTATTGTTGAAACCATAGGCGCTAATGGCTCTCAAGTACTTTAACTTCCATAATCCTAAAGAACTCTCAAAGCAAATGACTTTAAGTTGACGAATACTTGAAACACGAATGTCTAAAATGAAAACATCCACGGGTCAGCGCCGACCAATGTGTATTAGTCCCACATGCATCATGCGGGATCAATGTGCATCGAGGACACCATATTCGTATCAGTGCTAAAAACTACCATATGTTAAAAAAAATATTGTTTCTAAAATGTATCAAGAATCACTAACATAAACTTTGATGAGGGACTTTAGTAAATAAGATCGCAAAAAATTAGAATTCAAAAGTGTGAAACAGATACTTTCTACTTCTCCTTTCAACTGTCAAAAACTTGTAAATCATAAACCAAACATAGTGGCAAAACGAGCTCATAGCCTCTCTTTTTTGCCAAAACTGTAGGAATTTTATTCAATAACCATCAAGAATTACATCAAAGAAAGTGGTTATCGTGTTCACTAGAACTCAATAACCAAAGAGGAGGCCTAGCTTTCCACGGTTTAATACCAAAGCCTTGCAATCCCGAGCTAGCTAAAACATGAGCAAACCGAATTAGCTGTTCTACGGACAAACCGGAGCTCATAGCCGGTTAGTAAGTGCAGGAGCTTTCTATTAAGGAGAAATGAGTATTTATTTACCGAGTGTGGAGTGATGTAATGTGATGTAAATTGGCCTAGAGGCCATTAGGCAACCACTCCTTATTTAAACCAAAGTACTATAATCGATTAATTTACTAATTTTGTTGGTATTGGTGTCATTGCGCAAGCTCTGAACTATCACTCTCTCAGACAGAGACGAGGCCAAAAAGCTGAAGCTATTGAAAGGACAAAAGACCTGAATAGATGCCCTTGCAAGTTGCAACCCAAACGAGCTAGGAACACAACAATCAAAACACATCAAACACGATCTCTTACATATATACATACAGGGGCACGTGAATCCACGGACCCCACATATATGTAAAAAGTTGTATTTGGATTTTTGTGTTCCTAGCATTTCTACAACCAAAATTAGCCCCAAGGGTTGGTCCAGTTAGTTGGTGAATTTGCTTTACAAAAAATTGACTAGGGTTCGATTTTTGGAGTAAAACCGCAAAAAAAAATATCTTGTAAATTTCTTAGTCCCAGTGTACCTTTGACCGGACCAGAAAAGGAATTAGTAAAGGTATGCATAAGCTAGCTCGAAAACCCTCACCAGAGGGAAAAAAAAATTTGCTGGGTGAAAGAGCTTATAACTTGTCATTGTCTTCTACCTTCAATTCGGAATATGGACAGACATTAAAGTGCTGGTCCAGCACTTGTAAGAGTGAAAAGTAGGCCCAATTCCTCCATGGAATCTCCATGCACCCAACATTAGGTGGCCACAGAATTTTTGGATTTCCAATGGAAGGAAAAAATGAGGGACCCAAATGGGAAAATCTTTACTTAGGGCTTGCCTTATAAGGTAACACACCCCTAGGCCTCGTTTGATTCTCAAACTGAAAAAAATAAGATTAACGGTCCTTAAAACTTTCATGGGGAATAAGAGAAAGGAAAGCTGCAACCAGAAGATCGTGTCCAAGTATAAAATCCCTCATTAATCAATAGTCAGCCTGTTTGGTTATCCCACCTTCTCTGCAAATTTACTTGGTTTTGGTCCAAATCTATGCTATGTTTCTCTTTCTCTATACTCATTGTCCCAAACTTCGTTAATACCAGTCCAACTTGTGTAAAAAAGCCTTCATATATATAACAGAAAATTTTGGACAACCTTTTGCCCAGAGAATATCAAGTTTGGCCGTTACTAGACTAATCCATAGCCGTCGCTGTTATCAAGAAACATTAGCAAAGGGATCAGAGACGGCAAGTTAATTCCCAGATTAATCCATAGCTCATAGGACAAGATGTTTCGATTCATAACACGAATAAATTGGAGTGGGTTCAAAAGTAAGGAAGTGTCACAAAGAAGGCAATATTCAAATAATGCTCTACAAAAAAATAAGCAGAATTATCGCCCAGAAATTTACCCAGAGCATTGGTGCTAAAATTCTGGTTTCATGGTCTCTGCAGTTGGAGCAGCAGGTTCCATCATATGATCTGTAAAGCCAGAGACAGCTCACTGAAACCACAATCTACTGGCACAGATCATTTTCACATGTCGAACAGTGAAAATCAGTACCGGATATATATTGCAAAAAATAGAGAAAAAACATGAATTCAGACCAAGAACACGTCTCGAGATCTCCTAATGAGAAATTAGCTGTGCAAAAACACTTGCTAAACTAGAAACAACATGTAACTTGTAAGAGGCAATGGAGACCCAACAACAAAACTACTACTAGTTAGAAAAGATGCACAGTGCTCCATTGGATTCAAAATGAGATACATGGTGTTTGTAACCAATTCAAGAAGAAACAAACAACTTTCACGTTTTTTTCTATCGGCAAACTTTCACGTTAGTTGTTACTCTCAACACTGCCATCGGAGTGATATTGATAAAGAAAACCTACTACCAAGCAAAAATTGAATGAAATATACAACTAGGATCAAAGTCACTGCTCAGGAGATAAATTAGAGGTTCCATAGAAACCACAAGCATGCACAAAATGCAACTCCATTTTTTATTTTATTTTTTTGGTAAGTAGTAAAAAAAAAAAGGCAACTCCTTTTTCATTACTCAGAATCATGATCACTCTCTAAAACCTCGTGTCAAGTTTAGAGGGATGAGGGAAAAAACAATAAGGGGTTCCTACAAGAAAGACAGGCACCAATTACTAGTAAGAGAAAAGCAAAAGAAGTTTGTATGCTCTCAGAAAAGAAGAGGAAGCATCTACTTATTCAACCATAGGTCGATCATCATTCATTTTATCACCATTCCACGCAGAGTTTTAAGTATATAACTTCTTCAAACAAAGCAGGGAAGAAGAAAACTGGAAGAAACTCAAGGCTAAGTAGGCAGCAAATGAGGGATGAAAGGGTCAATATGAGAATCCAGCAAAGGTTAATGGGTCTACCCCCCTAAGTCCAAAAGGAAACCACAGTGAACTACTAATGAAGATAGACCAACATTATACCATCCTCAGGACGTTGAGATCCGTGTTCATATATTTTTTATTTTTACCACAAGCGATCCTAGTCCATTTGGGGAATGGTACTCTCCTAATTGAAAGAGAAATATATTTGTCCTAGTTCATATTAACTCACTGACCAATTTTTGCCCCTCATACTACAACATAAATTACAAGGTAATTCTAGTGACAAAAACTTAATTCGGCTGGTGGAGACTTGTTGCAGAGATTGTCGACAGCACACAGTTGCTTGGGGCTGGGCCGGCTGGCACACGGCAGCAAGGGAAGCTTGCATCCTGCCGATCAGAAGATCGTGTCCAAGTATAAAATCCCTCATTCATCTATAGTCAGCCGGCAACGGCCTGTTTGGTTATCCCACCTTCTCTGCAAATTTACTTGGTTTTGGTCCAAATCTATGCTATGTTTCTCTTTCTCTATACTCATTGTCCCAAACTTGGTTAATACCAGTCCAACTTGCGTAAAAGCCTTCATATGTATAACAGAAAATTTTGGACAACCTTTTGCCCAGAGAATATCAAGTTTGGCCGTTACTAGACTAATCCATAGCCGTCACTGTTATCAAGAAACATTAGCAAAAGGATCAGGGACGGCAAGTTAATTCCCAGACTAATCCATAGCTCATAGTCATAGGACAAGATGTTTCGATTTATAACACAAATAAATTGGAATGGGTTCAAAAGTAAGGAGGTGTCACAAAGAAGGCAATATTTAAATAATGCTCTACAAAAAAAATAAGCAGAAATATCGCCCAGAAATTACCCAGAGCATTGGTGATAAAATACTGGTTTCATGGTCTCTGCAGTTGCAGCAGCAGGTTCCATCATATATGATCTATAAAGCCGTAGACAGCTCACTGAAACCACAAGCTACTGGCACATATCATTTTCACATGTCGAACAGTGAAAATCAGTACCGGATATATATTGCAAAAAATAGAGAAAAAAACATGAATTCAGACCAAGAACACGTCTCGAGATCTCCTTATAAGAATTCAAACCCAGATGAATTTTTTCCGGATCAAACCAATATTCCAGAAAACTATCACAACATCAAAAAAATACATTTGAAACAAAATTATTACGCAGATGGAAATTTCAAAATATACCGAATAGTTAGTAGAAAACCTAATCTATATATCAGTAATAGTAGCAAACCTAAACTATATGGAGTTAGCTATTTTTTCGTGTTTAATGAAACCCAAAAAAACAAGAACTAAAATCTGTAACAGGGAGGAGGGATTGATCATTAGTTGGTTTAAACAAGGATAGGAACGTAATTTCGCATGGCTTGTGTTGGGATTGGATTATCAATACCAAGTATGAGAGGGTATTGTGTATACCCCAAAAAGCTCACCTTGGTATTCCATTGGACTAATAGTCCCAACCCATTTTGGGTTACCAAACAAAGTATTGTTAGAGCATCTCCAATCCTTACCCATTTCACCTTCCATACCCAAAATTTGAGTAAAAAGCCTAAAAACTCGTCTCCAATCTCATACTCATTTGCCTACCCATTTTCTCACCCAAATTTGGAGAGCCTCAAACTCATACCCATTTTTTTTAAACCCTCTTTTCACTCTTATTAATTACAAGTGTGCCACTTATTAATTATAAGTATGCCATTCAATAATAGATTTGGGTCAAAATATGGGTTTAGCATTGGAGATGCCTTGCCCAAATCAAGCTTTTAACCCAAATCTCTACTCAAATTTGGGTGAAAAAATGGGTAAGGATTGAAGATGCTCTTAGTCCCTTGGGATTGGTATCCTAAGAGCTAATACCCTTATCAAATGGGGCCTAACTGTGCAACACTTCCTAAGCTAGAAAACAAGATGTAAGAGGCAATGGAGACCCAACAACAAAACTAATACTAGTTTGTTAAGTTCGTCTTGAGAAAAGATGCACAGTGCTCCATTGGATTCAAAATGAGATACATGGTGTTTGTAACTGTGGAAACTTCATATCCATCTCAAAACCAATTGGCAATGAGTGAAAAGGTTCCTCATGTTATTAAGTGATCGCCCATTCCACCCCCAAGCAATGTGGGGACTATATTTCCTTAACATCCCTTTTCACGTGCAGCCGCATTTGAGGTCTGTCACGTGTTTTTAGGTCTATTATTGTGCAGCACTTTTGCTGATCTCTCATCGTAGGGTGTGGATTGTAAATTTTTAAAATGTGAGGTGGAATGGGTCTCGCTCTGATGCCATGTGGAAACTTTATATCCATCTCAAAATCAATTGGCAATGAGTGGAGATATCCCTCATGTGATCACTCATTCTACTCCCGAGCAATGTGGAACTATATTTCCTTAACAGTAACCATTTCCCATTTCAAGAAGGAAAAAGCAACTTTCACGTTATTTTCTATCGGCAAACTCTCATATTGTTGGTTGTTACTGATAAGTGCCGAAATATTGATATTTTGGCTCTTCAAACTACACTTGTTAGCTATTTATATTTGTTACTTGATATTAATTTTGCTTTTATTTTGTTTATAGGTTGCTCGAGCTCATTGCCCAAGATTTTGGATAAAAACGTGCTTTGAAAGAACTGTGAGGTCGAAATACGGAATTACTCAAAGCTGAAGTGTCAACTGATTAATAAGTGAAGTTTGAAGGGCCTTTATGCGATTAGTTCATTAAAATTCTATATAAACAATAGAAAACCTACTGCCTTCGGCAGTCAGGTTCTGGGATTCTCGGCCGTGAAGGAATTGGAGGCCATCAGAGGCTGCGAAGACAACTTTTCAATGTCCGACTAATTCATTTTCTAGGGCGTAGATGAAGCTCGAACTCCTAGTAACATTGTTTATATTTTGATTGAGATTTTTATTCGAATATGGTTGTATGACTCTCAAGGATTTATTTAGAATATTAATTCTTTCCATTACATCTTGTGTATGAATTCTAGGTTTTTATGCACGTTCATACAACGATTCTTAATTGTTTGTGATAACTAAGTAAGATGGGTTATGCTCCGTAAGACGCGCCGTGCTATTAGACGATCAGTGCCATAGAGACGGGTCGTACTAGTAAGACGGTTCGTGCTAGGCGGTTATACCCCATGCTATTTGGTAATTCATAAATATCTTTAAGCGATATCATGAGGGCCCGCGAACCCTAACGATATCCGGATTGATTCGAATAATTAACCTTTATCATCGTATAGAAATTGTTACAATGGGTCGAGTGGATTCGAAACCCTAGATCTTTTCTCTCATAAACTTTCATTATTTCTTAATTGCTTTAATTTAATTTAGCTTTTAATATTTTCGGAATCCAACAATCAAATCCTTTTTCTGAATTAAGTTAGAAATTAGTTAGAACAATTGCAATTCATACTTCGTAATCCCTGAGGACGATACTCTGAGTACTTACCGCTATCTTTTAGATAGTAGTAATTATTCTGTTTTATTAATTATTTTTAGTACGGAAACGACCCGATCAGTTACTCTGAACAATGCCATCAGAGTGAAATTTGTGCCTTGTATGGACCACAACTTGAAATTTTTTCCCAACTCAAAAAATACTCACTACCCCTACATCTAATCATTACTCTCATTATCTCCAATCATTACTCTCATTTCTCTCTATATCTCTCCACTCATCACCAATATCTCCAATTATTACCCTACCTTTTCTCTCCATCATTACCCCAAAACTTCTTTTTAAATTTTCCAGAGTTGTCATCCAAACACAACATTGATAAAGAAAACCTAGTCCCAAGAAAAATTGTACTCTGACATAAACTACTAGGATCAAAGTGACTGCTCAGGAGGATGTTCCATAGAAACCACAAGCATGCACAAAATGCAACTCCTTTTTCATTACTCAAATAGACTATCATGATCATTCTCTAAAACCTCGTGTCCGAGTTTAGTGGGATAAGGGAAAAAATAATAAAGGGTTCCTACAGGAAAGACGCGCACCAATTACTAGTAAGGGAAAAGCAAAAGAAGTTTGTATGCCCTCAGAAAAGAAGAGGAAGCATCTACTTATTCAACCATAGGTCAATCATCATTCATTTTATCACCATCTGCGAAGAGTTTTAAGTTTATAACTTCTTCAAAGAAAGCAAGGAAGAGGAAAACTGGAAGATCAAGGCTAAGTAGGCAGCAAAAGAGGGATGAAAGGGTCAATAGGAGAATCCAGCAAAGGTTAATTGGTCTACCCCCTAAGTCCAAGAGGAAACCGCAGTGAGCTACTAATGAAGATAGACCAACTTAGAGGGGAATGGTATAAAACCTCTACACTCTCCTAACTGAAAGAGAAATATATTTGTCCTAGTTTAAACCACAATGCCTGAGCCTGCATGCATCGTATACATGTATTTGGTTAACTTCATATTAACTCAACGACCAATTTTCGCCCCTCATAATACTACAACAGAAATAACAAGATAATTTTAGTGATGAAAACTTAATTTGGCTGGTGGAGACTCGTTGCAGAGATTGTCAACAGCGCACAGTTGCTTGGGGCTGGCACAAGGCAGCAAGGGAAGCTTGCATCCTACCAATCAAAAAAAAGGGAAGCTTGGATCCAGTCCAACATTAGAGATATGGGCTGCCAGCTAGATTCGGGGGGAATTTCTGGATATCTGCAACTATTTTTTTGACCGGCTGGATATCTATAACTATTGCTAATTTGCTATCATTATATTTGATAAGAGCTTCAGTTTCACCAGGTGATTAATCATATAGCATATGGACTAGTAACAGCTTTGCACTACCAACCTCACGAACAGGATGCAAAAAATGATTGCATTACATACAAATTATAAATTTGAACACCCTTTTATTATATCATTTTGAAATGTTCCTGAGTTATCCGAAGTTTTGTGTTTAGCGGGAATGAAGACTATAAAGATAAATGTCACTTTGACTCTATAAGATCTAAATTATGAGTGTGACTAATAGTCTCCTGAATAATTTGTCCATAACCTGCGCTAATTTCATTTTTATCACTCAAATCGTCCAATAGGGGCGGAATCTTGGTGATAACCTCACCCAGCCCAACTCCAGGATATACGTTTCCAGTTGCTTCAGTTAGATACATTTACATGCAAGCAAATACAGTTTTATTTATATTTTCTTCTCCTTTGTATCATCAAACATGTAGACTGTTCCAGTCATGACTCATAACCATAGAACTGTTAAATACTGAAATGGCCGTAAAAGAAAAAAAGATGACATAGTCAATGATGAGCTGGATGCGCGCCGTACTAGATAAATACTTAAATGGCTGTAAAAGAAAAAGAGATAACATAGTCAATGATGAGCTGGATGCGCATAAGAGTCCCCATGGTTCTCCATTTCAAATACAAAACATAGAATACGAAGCCATATGCTATGAATAAATACAAGTAGCAGAAGCAAAATGCAGGAAATATAAGGATCTTTTCTATGCAAGTTTGGCAAGATGACCTTGCTTCTCACTCAGTCTAAACTCCACAAAATTAACTGTTAATTGGTCAAAATATTACCGTGACTACAACGAAGAGCACATTCAAATTTTAGTATACAAGTTTTATTGATTTCCAAAACGAACACTTCAAAACTTTTAGTTCATATTCATATCATCTCACATAAGAAAAAAAGAAAAGCCAAGATACACTGATTAGGCAAAAGAATAACATGGAACCGAAAGGCAAGGGCATTATTCTAGACTAAGGTGAAAAGGCATAAATGTTATGATACCTTATAAGTACCTTAGTATTATCAAGATATCATCGCATTGACAAACCCACTATTGAGAAGCCTCTCCACATACTTCCCAAGAATGTCTACTTCCAAGTTCACCTTCTGTCCAACGTTCTTCAATGAAATCACGACCTTTTGCTGAGTGTAATCCACCAACATGAAATTAAAACACTCCTCTTCATCAAACACCTTTACCACAGTCAAACTAGTCCCATCCACAGCAATAAAGCCTTTGGGCACAATGTACTTCAACAACTCCGGAGCTGTCTTCACCTACATAGAATATCGTGAAGTACTTAGTCAGAAGTAGTTAGTAGTGGTTATCAAGCCAGTCAGCAGGGAAGGACCAGAATCTAATCATGGGGGGCGCCAAGTTGGCCTCTTACTTTATACCATGAACCTAGCTAATTGGGCTGGATTTTACATTAACTTGTTGCGTTCGCAGCAACGATTTAGGTTAATTTTGTTAAAAGAAAATAGCAATAGAAAGCTGAATTATTACGTACTTAGTTAGAATTAATTTCAACCAAGTCACAGTAAAAAGCCGTAAGTTAATAATACCATTTTAGTTTCAACTAAATCCTCCATATAGTTTTACTTTTAGGAACAGATTACATATCAAATGAGATTTGCTATATATGACTGACTATATCACCATTTCATTTGAACATGTGCCAATATACCATTCTTCTTTTTTCCTTTTTTTTTTACATAATTTTTCAGACATACAACCAACAATAACCATTCAACTAAGCGGCAACATAAAGGGCTGATAAAAAATTCGATGACAAGTAGGATTTCTCACATTAACTACTACTAGCTTCTTAATCGAAAAGGAATAAAAAGAAACATAAAGTTATCAAATCAGTTAGATGGAATAACCAGACAATATGGTATCATTTGCTTCACCCAGCCATGCTCAAGTGCAGCCACATGAAGTTGGGGGGTGCCAATACAAGATTGAAGTTTTTGTACGTGATGTACATGCATCTATGGAGGTGCTATTAGAAAGCTAGCGGTTGGCACCCGCACTATAACACTAGGGTCTGCCCCTGCCAGTAAGGGCTCTAGTTAATTAGGGGGCCATGCAACCTTGCCTGCTTTTAGAGGAATACACTTTGTGTTAGATCTAAGAAGCACGGACAGACACGTCTATTGACATTATGTATCCGTATCTGTGCCCGAGTTGGACATGTTCGGACCTATGTCTGACGATCCCAAATATATAGCCAACTTTCTATTACACTTTTCCAGTCAGGCACACTAACACACTGGGACATGTTAGTGACACGTTAAGAGGTCATACATAGTAATGCAACAGGAAAAAAATTGGAGCGGGCCAAAATTTCCATGTAAACTTAATTATCAGATAAATATCTAGTACCCTTGTTTTGCATTTTCTACTTTGTGTTTGTATCCCCAATTTGCTAGCAATATTGTTTATGTAAATATACAAAATGCAGTAGCCCAAAGTGGACCCAACTTCTAGTGTCCTATTACAAACTGACAGTATAACCGTGAAAGCGTCACAGGATCAATTGTATGATATACAGTCTTGGGTAGAAGTAGAACTCAACCCCAAAAGCGGTCCACATGATCAGTTGTATGTTATACGGTCTTGGGTAGAAGTAGAACTCAACCCCAAAAGGGGTCTGCAGGATCACTTGTATGTTACACGGTCTTGGGTAGAAGTAGAACTCAACCCAAAAAACTAACTATTGAAGTGAGGGTGCCCTCACCCTTAAATACTTAAATACTTAAATACTCATATTACTTCGGTACCTAAACAATGTGGGACTTCGCTTCACAGAGTAGCCATTGTAGTTATTGAAAAGAAATTAACCATTTAGAAATTTGTTTCATATCCTTACCTTCACCCACAGCGAATCGCCTTCCCTCTCCTTCGTCACGATCTCGCCAGTCCCATCCACATGCCCCTGCACGAAATGCCCGCCCATTCGGGTCGAGGGTTTCAACGCCCTCTCCAAATTCACCAACGACCCGTTCTTGAGCTCGATCAGCGACGTCTTCCTTAGGGTTTCGGGCGACAACCCGACAACGAACTCACCCAACTGGGTATCGAATTGGGTCACCGTGAGGCAGGTCCCGTTGACGGAGATACTGTCCCCGAGGTTCACGTCCTCGAGTAGGGTTTTGGTGTGGATTCTCATGGTGAATCCGCCGTCGTTTGATGAACCCACGTGCCTGACCTCGCCCATGTCCTCCACGATGCCCGTGAAGAGGGATCTGATGGTGCTATTGAATTTGGGTTTGGGGTTGTGGTGGGTGGTGAGGAGGAGAGAGAGGCGCGGGGCTTTGAGATTGAAGGTGAATTTGAGGTTGTGGGTATTGGGAGGGGGATTGAGGAGGTGGGAGATTGTTGAGAGTTTTGGGAAGAAGGGGTTTGCTAGGGTTTTGGAGAATGGAGTGAGAGAGGAAGAGATGGCCATTTTTTCCGGTTTGAATGGTGTTGGAAATTCAGATTTCTGTACTTTTATCGGGGAAGGTTGTGGAGGTTGGCTTGCTTGGTTTGGGAAGCCGACGATGAATAACTGGGAAGCCCATCTTTGGAAAGATTCTAACGTTGCAAGTCTTTTTTGAGCATTGTACGAACAGAAATGTTATGCGCACGATCGTTATGGTAGATAAAAACTCGGATTTTTATTCAAATTTGAGTAAGATTTGAAAATTGATTTTGCCACTTTCATTCTCTTACAAAATAAATCATCTAATTATGATACTAAAGGGAGTGGCATAAACAAAAAAAAAAGAGTGGCAAAATCACTCCTCTAAAAATTTGGATATTTGGTACAAAGGTTTTCTCATGAACTCATATTTTACTCAAATCTCATCCATTCACCACCATCACTGTCATCGTCACCCATCACCTTAGGTCTCTCTC